>SOZL01000832.1:103807-127938 GCA_009733165.1 Naja naja | reverse complement strand
AAATGGCGAGACCACTAAAATGTTTAAAATAGAAAAGGGGTTAGACAAGGCTGTCCACTATCACCACTATTATTCATTACAGTCTTAGAAACATTATTAACGAAAATTAGGGAAATGAAAATATAAGAGAACAAAAATTAGAAATCAAGAATATAAAATACAGGCATTTGCAGACTGACATGGCTTTCATAATAGAAGAACCTTTAGAGACAGGCCCGATTTTAATGAAAAGAAATAAATGATTTTGGGAATTAGCAGGCTTAAAGGTAAATAGGGGAAACCAAATTGTTAGTTAAAAATATGACAATCTCTAAACAAAAGAGGCTTGAAGAGATTATGGGATTACAAATAGTAAATAAAATAAGATATCTAGGAATTTGGATAAGGGCAAGAACAATGATGCTGTGGGAGGATAATTACATAAAAATTTTAAAACAAATCAAAAAGGATCTAGAAAATTGGAATAAATTGCAAATATCCTTCCTCGGGAGGATTGCAACAATTAAAATGAATATTCTTCCCAAAGTTTATTTCTGTTTCAGACTATTCCAATACTAACAAATAAGAAATTTTCATGGAATTGAATAAGATGACAATGAAGTTCATTTGGATGGGAAAAGGGCAAGGATAAAGAGAATATCTTCAAGGCGATAGAAGTAGAGGAGGACTGGGACTGCCAGATTGGGAAATCTATTAAAGCGCTTGAGTCTGCTATGGACAAAGAATGGGTCAGATTAGAAAATAGGAGAATATTAACACTTGAGGGGCATGACCTACACAGATAGGATGGCATGCACTTCTATGGAACCGGCGGATAAAAGCAAAAATCATACTACAAAACATATAATTGAAATGCATTGATTAAAAATTGGGCTGAGATAAGAAAAGAAAAATTATACTGAAAATACCAAGGTGGTTTTCAGCAATGGAAGCAACCTTTAATCCAAATACAATGGATTTGAATAAAAACTTAAATATTACAGATATTGGATACAGATGGAAAACTAAAAACAAAACAAGATTTGGAGATGGAAGGCATATCAATAGATAATTGGGTCTACTTACAAATTAAATCAAGATATAATAAAGATATAAAGGAATATGGGATGAAACAAAAATACAAATCTGGACAAAATATTGTTGGGATTAGAGGAAAAGTTAATATCCAAATTATACAAATTATTGTTAGAACAGGAAAGAGTGGGACAATTAGTAAAAGAAAAGGATCAATGGTAGCCTGGGAGCGAAATATAGGATACAAATTAGATTTAAATGATTGGGAAGATATTTGGGAAGAAAACTTAAAATATACAAAGTCAGTGGTACAAAGGAAAACCAATATAAAATGATGTACAGGTGGCATTTGGCCCCAGCTAGACTGGCAAAAATATTCCCGGGCAAATCAAACTGTTGGAAATGTCAGGACAAAATAGGAACCTACTACCATGTGTGGTGGACATGCCCAAAAATTAAAAATATTGGACAGGAATTAAAAATTGGATTGAGGAGGTGATGGATTGTGAGCTGGAGTGGAAACCAGAACTGTTTCTTGGAATGATAAAGAAAAATTTCCTCAAAAGACAAATACCTGATTGCACACCTGTTAACATGGCTCGAATCGTTTTAAGCATAAAAATGGAAAGAAGGTTTTGGTTTTTTTTTAACATTCAAGTCCTACATGGCATGGTCCAGGATATTTACGAAACGACTTCTCCCAGCCTCAAATACCAGCAGCCAGTCACGGTCGCTGAAGGCGGAAGTCTCCTCGGACTGCCCTCCATGACTCAATGTCGTTTGGCGAGGACCGGGGGAGGGCCTGTCTGTGGCAGCCCCACTCTATGGAATCTTCTTCGCTGGAGCTCGGCTGGCTCGATCTCCGCACCTTCGCCATTGAGCTAAAAACCTGGCTGTTTTTACAATCTGAATAGTGTTGACCCTTGGGGTTGTTCACGTAATTTTTGGGTTTAATAATAATACTAATATTAATTCGGCTTTAATTTAATATATTTTAAGTAACTTATTGTTATTCTATTTTAGTTGTGAGCACTTGAGTCCCTGGGAGAGAAATGCAGCATATCGTCAATTAATAAATAAATAAATAAATTTGGCAAAGCCTTCCTTCAATAAACACCTTCAACGTGTACTTTCTGCTTTTAAGGGTGAAGAATGACCAATAGTGATTGTTTGGTGAGTTTCATTCTTGCCATTTGCTTCTGAATTTGCCCCATCTTTTCAAGGAAATTGTTGGGCTTAAAGTCTTTTGTCATCGGAAATGTTTTCCTACTAGGTGGAGTTCTGGATGATTTGCAGACTCTGGCTATGTGACCCCGTTTCTCACAATGTAGGCAGATGGAGTCAAGGCATTCAGTGCAGGGTGGCCCCCCCCACAGCCTCTGCAATAGAATCCTTTGTTTTTCCCAGAGTCTTTTCTCTTCTTCTCCATTCTGAGTCTAAAAATCCCCTCTTCTGCCTCACTGCCATCTGAATCAGAGTCTATTTGTTGCGCAATGGGCTGTTAGGGATTTCCCCCCATCAGAATGGCTTGAGGCCTGACTTGAGGCCTTGTTAATCTTTTTCATGGCCGCTGCTGAGGACTTGGTGGCTTCTGCTGAAACAGCTTCTTCAATGGCCTCTTTAAGCGTGATCTTAGGTTTCATTAACAGTTTGCTTTGTAAGACCTTATCTTTGAGGCCTAAAACAAACCGATCCGCAACCTCTTCTAAGTTGGTAAAGTCACAAGCACCCCAATGTCCCTTAAACTTGCCATGAAGTCATTAACATTCTTCATGCCCCCCCTTGATCGGCCGGTAAAACTCGTTTCTCTTAATGAGGGCGATACTTGTGAAGGCGTAATGGGCTCTTAAGTTTCTCATCGGGCCATTCCATTACCTTCAGCTCTGCTGCTCATGCTTGTATACGCCATTTTGAAGACTGCGGACCGCAGTGTGTGAGAAAGACGCCCTCTTCGTCTCTCGGGGATGCGTGAGGTCGTTCCCTTCCAGATACATGTGAAGCGATCCGCATACGATTCCCAGTCTTCCACGCGGTCGAGCGGGGGCTGGGGGTGTTCAGCGCAGCCATCTTGCTCTGTTGCTTGTTCTTGGCGTCGTCTTCTCTTCAGGAAATCCCATCCTCGTTGCCAGTGTTAAGTCTGCATGAAGAGTCAGGCGAGGAGTTCAACAAAGAGTTTATTAAGTGACTACAGCTCGAATGGACCCATCCTGGCAGCTCTCTGGCTGCCTCTTATAGCCTGCAGCCGTGGTTGCCAGCCAATGGGAGTGCAGGGTTTCTTCCCGCACTATTTAAACCAATACCATTTGACATTTTACAAGAACAGTTCAAGTAAACCAATAACATTCAAACCTACATACATAACAATTTTCATAAACATACATATCAAATTTAGTATCCCTCATCTTTCTTCCAGTCCATCATTCATGTTCTTATATGAGACTATTGTTAGTCAAGTCCTAGTTGCTAAAAATCAGAAATTTTTCTATTGCTTTTTACTTGTGTGCTAATCATGAATATTGTTTCTGGAACCTTGATGTTCCTCTTATGAAATTTTATTTTATTCAAAAAGGTAAAATACAAGTTTTGGAAAATAAAACTATTACAAAGAGAAGAGAAAACAAGGCAAAACATTTTTTTAAATTGTGCATTAAAAACAGACAAAACATGAATATTGTCCCCCCAGTTGAATACAATACAGCAATAATAGTTTCTCCTCCTTGCAAAATAGGCTCACAATTATAAAGTACACATCTATTTGCAATTATCTGACTTGTCATCTATCTGCTGTATATAAAAAAGTAGTTAACAGGCAATCCAACAATAAAATTAAATTTCAAAACTTCAAAATTGTCTGTTTTCTGCTATTGCATTTAACTCACAGTAAATTCACAGGGGCTTCTTATTTACCAAAGACCACCACAATCATTATCTCTGATCCATCCAGAATCTGTCCAGGGTTAAACATCTTTGTTTGATTCTTAATAATAATGCATTTCTTTAAAATTTAACTTGGATCTTTCCCAACAATTGCTTTCCATTCCCCAAAGTCTTGGACCTCCTGTAAATTGAAACACGATGCCTCTTAAGACTTGTTTCCCAGTTAAATGTGACAAGTCCATTCCCCCATCTCCCTCAATCTTCTGGAAAGAATCCATCTCATCCATCATCCGTTCTGTCCACTGTGAGTCTTCAGGGTCCATGGCCTCTCCAGCAGGGGTGGGACTCAAATTTCTTAACAACTGGTTCTGTGGGCGTGGCCTAATTTGTGGGTGTGGCTTGGTGGTCATATGACTGGGGTGGGAGTGGCTTGCTGACTGGGCATGGCTAGGTGGTCATGTGATGGGTGGGCATGGCCAGGTGGCCATGTGACTGGCAAACCAAATGTAAGTGGTCCTCTTAATAACCACATCCTCTTAGCAATGGACAGTTGCTTAGCAAGTGTTCTAATTTACCTGACCTCCACAGAGCTACTTGGCCTATTTTTGGTGTATTGACAGCCACACGCACACGCACACACACACACACACACACACACATACAAACACCCTTCTAACCCTGCTATTGTTTGATTCTGTAAGAATCTCCTGGGAGCAGGTGTTGGACTAGATGACCTCCGAGATCCCTTGCAGGCGAGCCCTAGATTGCTGTGCTGCTTCAAAGTCTTCTGAAGCCGGGGTTTATGTCCTTCCTTCCTCTCTTTTTTTTCCCTCCTCCCTCCTTCCATGTATTTATCTATCCATCCATATATATCTCATTACTTTCTCCTCTCCTTTCTTTCTTTCTTTCTTTCTTTCTTTCTTTCTCTTTTTCTCCTCTTTTTTCTCTCTCCCCCCTCCCTCTCTCTCCTCTTTCTCTCTCTCTTTCTTCCTTCCTCCTTCCCTCTTTCCTTCTAAAGCTAGAAAGTCCACCTGAAACACACACATACACACACACACAGGGGTGGGGTTCTCCCAGTTTGGCCCTGTTCTATTGTACTCTGCCTCTCAGAGAATAATCCTGCAGGCAGGGACTGTGCTTTTTAATCTTTGTGCACAGTCTTCAAAAAAAACATGCTATTAACAGAAACAAATGAGACAGCTTAGAAACAACCCCAGTTCTACAGTATCATAGAATAAGAACAGCCCAGAAGAAAGGCAATAGCAGGAAGGAAGGAAGGAAGGAAGGAAGGAAGGAAGGAAGGAAGGAAGGAAGGAAGGAAGGAAGGAAGGAAAGAACCACCCTACTGAGGGCTGCAGAATCATGCAGCCTTTAATGTTTCAGATTGGTGACCCTTCCTAGACCCAACTGCTGCTTCTTATTGTATCTACAGTACATGAGTTTCAGTCCCAAAGATGCTCCTTCTACCCAGGATCCCTACCTTCAATTCTGGATGAATACTTCTACACCCTTTCACTCTTTGTTCCTCAACATACTTCTTACACAATCTATTGAACCAGATCAGAACCAAGAACAACAGTTGCAGTTATGCTGCAATGGTCATAAGTGTGAAAAATGGTCATGTCACTTTTTTCAGTGCCATTGCAACTTTGAATGGTCACTAAATGAACTGTTCTAAGTCAAGGATTACCTGTACAAAAATACAAAAGCTTCTTTGCTGCAAAAGCTGCTCTAAATACCAATCATTAGATTAAAAATACCTGCAAGCCAGAGTTACAAATTAGTCAGGGTGCCAGCACCTGAGGAATGAAAATAGTTAAAATGCAGTGATAACTATCAAACAGCCAACTCTTGCTCATAAAGTGAAACCCTTTAGCAGAGAGGTCATTTAAGCTCTCCAGAAAAGCAGACCCAGGAAAAGTAATCCTTAGATTCATTTGCACCATTTAAAAATACCAGCTAGTCTCACTCACCTCACAAGATATCCTAAGGAAATCACCCAGATTTAAGGAAAGGTCACATGCCCCCCAGAAAGGCAGTAAAAAAAATCAAAGCTTGCATCCTGCCTCTTGGAGTATACCCCAAAGGACAGTGCCAGATAGTACTAAAGCAGTGAAGGAAGACCCCCCTCCCCAAATAGAAAAAGAAACCATGAGGCAAAAAAAAATTCAAGCAGAATACAAATAATTAAATCACAACAGTAGCTGTTGCTTGTTGAACCTGAATAGGGAAAATTATCCCATCAATAAACACAGGATTAAATTTCATCAAGGACATAATTAAGCTTCACTGAAAGCCAGTTTTAGACCAAAACTCAGAAAGGGTATGTAACCTTGTTGAAAGAAATATCCTTCTGGGTTCAGTTCCAAGTGGGGAAAAAGACACTGGAAACATGGAAGCTGCTTGGAAGGTTTAATGGTGGACAGGACCACATGGCCTGGAGCTCCAGAGTGAAAGGGAAGACATCAATAAAAAAAGTGAGAAGAGAAAATCAAGAAGGGAAGGTCAAGAAGGACTGAGGTGCTGAGAGTGCCTGGGTTTTATAACCTTTGTTGGGCCCCACCTTAGTGTTTCCTGTTCCTGTGTAAGAAATGTATGCCATTGGTTGTCAGACTCCCATGGGGCAACTCTGTAGGCTGTCCTGAGTTCCAGGGTTGGTCTAGCCTTGCTGGATGATTTATGCCCTTAAAAGGGCTTTTGGCAATTGCTATAGCTTTACCTGCAGATCTTTGTTATGTAAAGTATTCTGGCCCAGGCCTTATATGGCCCACCATTAACAAAGGTGGGGGTGAGATTCTGCTTCTGAGCTTCTACTCTTGTTAGAGGAAATATTCTGCCTTTTTAATATTTCCATTTTCTAGGAGAACTTCCTACAACCTCACGTTTGAATGTCAATCCTTCTAGCTAGCCAAGAAGCCTTGCTGAAGGTCACTCATCTTGGTTCCCTGTCACTAAAAGCTTTGCTTCATTATTCAATGATTTCTTCAAAGTGCTGATTGTCCAGGGAAGTATTTCCTCCAAACAGTTAGTGTAAAAATCTTTAAAACAACCCTTCCCCTTTAAGAAAGCCAAGCCCCAGAGTTCCTGTTTGAGGCTCTTCGCTAATGGACCGAAAACTGGACTGTCGCAGTTTCGATCTGTGCTCACAATGGAGACCCTAGCCAGCTGGCTTTGGGTTAAAACCACCAGTAGAGTGGTAGAGACAGGGAGAAGCTGCCAGCAGGTCGAGGAGAGCCGCATCTCTTCTCTCCCCAGCTGGTTTTTTCCCTTTCCTGAAGGCCGGTTGCAGTGATGGCCAGCAATGGCCTCAAAGAGAACTCTGTTGCTATAAAATCATTAATTGTTTTTATGAGCCATTAAAACTTGTGTGTGCAGGCTTCTGTAAAGCTGAACCACATACAAAGAGGAAGTTAGCAGCGGAGAATGTAGCTGCACTGTCATCTGTTCTGAATATCCTGTTCAACCCCACATAACCTGAAACTGTAACCTTTTGCTTGTGCTGCAGCACAAATTTTGGTACCTGCATCTAATGTAGATGGAAAATGTACTATAGTATGCTCTACTAACCCGCCTATACTCACCCAATAAAGAGCCCCGGACTCTGTGTAAGTCAGCTCATCAAGGAAGAACCTGTGATCTTCTTAAATATTTGGCCTTAACAATGGCGGCCTCAAGTCTGTTAAGAAGAACTCAAATGGAAAAGAATGTGCAGGAAGTTTGAAAGAGAAAATTGACATACCGGGCTTGCTATTGAAAACAACTATTAAAGGTACCTGGAATTTGAATAGCCAAAAAACAATACTATCTCTAAAAGACCTTTATAGCAGCAGAAGAAAGTGAAAGAGAAAAAAAAATGGATTCTTTTCTTCTCCTCTAATACTGATGGTTCTAAATGGTTCTACAATATTAAGAAAGATTGATATACTAATTCCTTTGACATCAATAGGCTGCTCTTAGCTGAAAATAAAGTGTCAAGTGATAAAGATTTTTGAATAACTTTAAAGAATTTTTTTTTTTTAAAGAGAAAGAAAGAAAATAGAGGAAGAAGAAGAAGGAAGTGGAAGCAGGGTGGAGTCTGGAAACAAAGGATACCACATGGATCTAAACTGTATTGAGAGTTGAATTGTAATCAAGACATGAAAATAATACATTGTATCTGAAACTTTGTTTTCTTCTTTTTTTATAAAAGGTTTTATTTTTCCAAAAGAACAAACATAACAAACAAACATACAACACATAAATCCATATCAATTTCAAGTGTGTCGGTTGGTCAAAAATCACAGTGCCTTCCCCTCATTATTCATACTCAATATTACAAAAAGGAAAAAACTATAATCATTATTATTAATCCTCTACCATATTATAATCTCTATATTGTTTCAACAGTTCTATCTATCTTTATATTCCATATATTACCAAAATTTTTTATCTAACCATTGATAAAACATGTTCCATATCTTATAAAACTGCTTTTCTTCTTGGTCCCTAATTTCAAATGTTAGTCTACTCATTTTGGCACAGTCCAAAATCTTCTTAATCACTTCCTCCTGCATAGGTATCTTATCATTTCTCCAATTTTTAGCAAATACAATTCTAGCAGCTGTCAGTACATTAACAATCAAGTATTTCAGTTCTTTGTTAAATGTCTCTGGTACAATTCCCAATAGGAATTTCTCGGGTTTCAGGTCTATATGTTGTTGTGTCATTTTTTCCAACCACATGTGGATTTTAGTCCAGTATCTTTTAGCATCAGCGCAAGTCCAACACATGTGACAGTAGGAGCCAGGTATCTGATGACATTTCCAACACTTATCCGATTTGTCCTTAAACATTCTTGCAATTCTTCTCGGGGATAGGTGCCACCTGTAAAACATCTTATACAAGTTTTCTTTATATGCAGTTGACATTGTCATTTTATAATTCTGATCCCACAATGTTTGCCATCTCTCTAAATCTATGCCATAACCAAAATTTTCCCCCCAAGCAATCATTGTTTCCTTAACCTGCTCCTCTTCCATTCTAACTTCTAATAAATGACCATAGAGTTTTTAATCACTTTTCATTCGTACCCATCAAAATTTTATCTAATTCAGTTTGCTTTTTATAAATACCTTCAGTCCTAACATCCTCATCATATCTAGATTGTATTTGCAAATATGAAAACCAATTCATTTTTATTCCTTGTTCTTGTAATGTTTGCATCGATTTGAGTTCACCCTTTTCATTTAAAATCTCTCCATATCTAATTGTTTGTTCCTTCTTATATATTATTGGATATGAAAAAGCTTCAATAGTAGATACCCATAATGGAATTTGTATATAATGTTGTTTTCTAGTTTTTCCCAATTTAAAAATAAAGCTTCTCGAACATAGTGTCTTCTAAAATATCCTTGTTTTTTGTTCCTTATACCATAAGAAAGCATGCCATCCTAATAGCAAATCATGACCTTCTAAGGTTAATAATCTATTATTTCTCAACGTTATCCATTCTTTCACCCACATCAAACTTGCAGCTTGATAGTACAGTTTCCAATTAGGTAGTGCAATCCCCTCTAGACCTTGCATCTTGTAATAGCTTAAATTTAATTCTTGGTTTTTTGCCCTGCCATATAAATTTTGATGTGATTTTATTTAAATCTTCAAAGTACTCTTTCCCAAGTCTAATTGGGATTGTCTGAAATAAATATACGATTCTAGGTAGAACATTCATCTTGACTGTCGATATTCTGCCAATAAGAGATAATTGCATATTTTCCAATCTTTCAAGATCTGTCGCTATCTGCTGTTTGAGTTTTATATAATTATCTTCTTTCAATGTACTGCATCTTGATGTTATATATATTCCTAAATATTTAACTTTATTTGCAATCTGTATCTCTAGTAAATCTTCCAGGTCTTTCTTACATTTTGCTAACATATTCTTTGTTAGAATTTTTTTTTTGTCTTTATTAATTTTTAAGCCTGCCACCATTCCATATTTTTCTATTTGCTCTATCAACTTAGGTGCTGATTTAAGTGGATCCTCTAATATGAATACCAAATCGTCTGCAAACACCTGTAGTTTATATTCTTCTTTTTTAATTTTCATTCCTTTTATTTCTTCATCTTCTCTGATAGCTCTATTCAGCACTTCTAGTGTTAAGACAAACAGCAGGGGTGACAGAGGACAACCTTGTCTAGTTCCTTTTCTTATCTCTATAAATTCTGTCAATTCTCCGTTTACCAATATCTTCGCTGTTTGGTTGTTATATATTGTCTCAATAGCCTGTATAAAGTTTTTTCCAAAGCCCATTTGCATCATTTGCAATATCATAAACTGCCAGTTCACATTGTCGAATCCTTTTTGGGCATCTAAAAACATCAGTGCCACCTGTTTTTCAGGGTATGCTTCATAATACTCCAAAGTATCTAAAATTATTCTCACATTTTGCTTGATTTGTCATTGATTTGTCATGACGGATCTTGGGATCCCGAGAGGTGGCATGTTGCGACTAATGGGCCAAATTTTAAATTTGAAGGAAGGAAACTTTTGAAATTTTTAATTGATTGTCTTAAGGGGTTAGGAGGGGGGTAGATGGGTCTGTTCTCAGCCGGTAAGGCGGGGGGCGGGGGCGGGGTTGGGGCCGGCGGCCGGGGTCAGAGGGGGGTCCGCAATTCCCAGGGTGTTGGGGGGCGGGAGACGTCGAGGCATAGGGCCATATCCTGTGTTGGGAGCGCACACCCGCCAGCTTGCTACGTTGCGGTTGCTCGCTCGACCCTATGGCCTCCTCCCTAGGGGGCATGGGAACTGGGACCCCTGGGCTCAGGCTGGTGTATTTTAATGCCAGGTCTGTGGCTAACAAGTCTACCCTCCGGGAGATCATTGAGGAGGAGGCTGCAGATCTGGCCTGTATCACGAGACCTGGTTGGGCCCAGAGGGTGGTGTCCCTGTGGTGGAATTATGCCTCCAGGTTTTCAGGTTGTGCACCGGCCACGGGCCCAGGAAGGGGTGGGGGTGGCTGTGGTTATTAGGGAGACCTTGTTTCCAAGGGAGGTCACTATGCCAGAGATAGGTGGGAGTGAGACCCTCCTCCTGAGTGGGGGGCCTAATGGTCAGGTGGGCTTGCTGCTCACATACCTTTCCCCCAGCTGTGTGACAGCAGCCCTGCCTGGGCTTCTGGACGTCCTCTCGGGGGTGGCGGTGGAGTTCCCAAGTCTTGTAGTTCTGGGGGACTTCAACCTGCCTTCCCTGGGGGGTACGTCGGGATTGGCCCAGGAATTCATGGCGACTATGGAAACCATGGGCCTGACCCAATTAATTCAGGGCCCTACCCATGAGGGGGGAAATACTCTTGACCTCGTTTTTGTCTCTGAGCAGTGGCGGAGTGACAGAGGGCAAGCTGTTTCTACAGCTCTGCCCGTTCCATGGTCTGATCACTATCTCCTACGGCTGGTCTTCCAACAGGCCGCCCCCCACTGCTGGGAAGAGGAGCCACTTAGGTGGTTCCGCCAGACGCCTATATGGACCCGGAGCGGTTCCAGGCAGAACTGGGTTTTTTCCCCTTCCCTGCCCACAGCTCTGTCGAGGATCTGGTGGTTGCTTGGCAACAGGCTGCGTCGGATGCCCTCGACAGGGTTGTCCCCATGCGACCCCTCACACGTCGTGGATCCTGGTTGGCCCTTGGTATACGGAGGAGCTCGGGAGATGAAACGTTGTCGGAGGGGCTAGAGAGCAGGTGGAGGTCCACCCGCCCAGGCCGATCGAGCCCAGCTAAGAGCCCATGTTAGGAACTTACCTGGTTGCTATGAGAGTGGCGAGAAGGGCTTATCTCTCCACTCTCATAGCGTCCGCAGATAACCGCCCAGCCGCCCTGTTTCGGGTTACCCGCTCTTCTCGTTTAAGGGAGGGAGCGGACCCGCTATGGGAAGAGCTGAGGAGTTTGGCCAATATCTGTGGATAAGATCGCTCGAATTCGAAGGGTTGTCCTCTGATTTGCAGTGGTCTGAGGATCGGGATGCAAGTAGTCTGGCCAGTGTGATTTGGGATGAGTTCGATCCTGTTTCTGAGGATGAAGTGGACAGGATTATGTGGCGCCTGAGTTCCACATGTTTGTTGGACCCGTGTCCCTCCTGGTTAGCTTATGCCGCCAGGGAGGTCACCTGCGGCTGGCTCGGCAGTTGTCAGCGCTTCGCTAAGGGAGGGTGTCTTTCCCGCCGCCTTGAAGAGGAGGCGGTGGTGAGACCCCTCCTGAAGAAGCCTGCCCTGGACCCGACCGTGTTAGAAACAACTTTTGTCCAGTCTCCAACCTTCGCTTTTTAGCGAAGGTTGTTGAGAGTGTGGTGGCTCGGCAGTTTCCACTTTTCCTGGATGGCGGACTACCTGGATCCGTATCAATCGGGCTTCCGTCCTGGTTACAGCATGGAGACGGCATTGGTCGCACTGATGGATGATCTCTGGAGGCCCGGGACAGGGGTTTTTCCTCCGTCCTGGTCCTATTAGACCTCTCAGCGGCTTTTGATACCATCGACCATGGTATCCTTCTGCGAGCCTCAGGGGTTGGGTATAGGGGCACTGTACTTCAGTGGTTCACCTCCTACCTCTCGGGCGCGCGCAGTCGGTACTGGCGGGGGGACAGAGGTCCACCTCGAGGGTGCTCTCTTGTGAGGTCCCTCAGGGGTCGGTCTTCTCCCCCCTGCTATTTAACATCTATATGAAGCCTCTGGGTGAGATCATCCATGGTTTCGGGGTGAGTTTTCATCAATATGCAGATGATACTCAGCTGTATATTTCCACCCCGAACCAGATCGGTGATGCCCTCTCCCTGATGACCCAGTGCTTGGATGTGGTACGGATCTGGATGAACGGAAACATGCTTTGTCTCAACCCGGCCAAGACTGAGTGGCTGTGCGTACCGGCATCGCGGCCCAGTCAGGATTATCCATCGTTAACCATAGGGGAGTGGTGTTGCCCCTGTGGATGGGCGTGGAATCTGGGGGTCCTCCTGGATGCACGGCCCGATTGGAGGAGCAGGTGGGGGCCGTCGCCAGGGGCTTTGCCCAGCTCCGTTTGGTTCGCCAACTATGCCCTTTTCTGGACCGCGATGCCCTGCGCACGGTTACTCATGCCCTTGTTATCTCCAGACTCGACTACTGCAACACTCTCTATTTAGGACTACCCTTGCATACTATCCGAGATTGCAGCTGGTGCAAAATGCGGCGGCGCGGGTGGTGATGGGAGTTTCGGTTCTCCCATGTTACCCCCTCCTGCGCTGTCTGCATTGGCTGCGATTGCGCTCAGGTGAGATTCAAGGTGTTAACATTAACATACAAAGTCCTCCATGACATGGGTCCAATATTTAAGGGAGCGAATCCTGCGGACATCAAGTACTAACCGCCTGTGCGAGCACATAGGCAAGGACTCTTGGGGTCCCGTCGGCTGGCCAATGCCGGTTGGCGGTCCCCCGACGACGAGCCTATTCTATTGCGGCTTCTGACCTCTGGAATCAGCTTCCCCGGGCTCCGTCTGGCCTCTGACCTCGCGCTCCGCCGTGAATTGAAGACCTGGTTATTTAACCAAGCCGGGCTGTGACCCTTTGGGGGATGGCTTTTATTATAGTTTTATGTGTATTTGTGTAATTGTATCTTAATGGGGCTTGTTAGTTTAATTCTTTTTTAATTATTTATTGTTTTCTTGTTTTATTGTGAGACGCCGAGTCTTCGGAGATGGGCGGCATACAAGTCTCATTAATAAATAATAAATAAATAAATAAATTTTGGCAAACATCCATTTTGATCCATGTGAATAAATTCATTCAAGTATCTTTTCATTCTTTCTGCCAGAATTGAAGCAAAGATTTTATAATCTGAATTCAACAATGAGATAGGTCTATAATTTTTAACTTGTTGTAGGTCCATTTCTTCTTTAGGTATAAGGGTAATATAAGCTTCCAACCATGTCTCAGGTATTCTCTTTTTTAGTAGCACTTCATTCATCACTTCTAGAGGGGAGCGCTAACACTTCCTGGAAGGTCTTGTAAATTCCTCGGTGTAGACCATCTGGACCTGGTGCTTTTCCTGTATTTTGTTTCTTCAAGGCTTCTGTCAATTCCATCATGGTATGTTCCCTTCTAGCATTGTTTCAATGTCTTTAGGTATCTGTGGTAATCTTGTCCTTTGTAGATACTGTTCATTTTTTTCTTCTAGAATATCTTCTTGAGAGTACAGTTTTCATAGTAGTCTTGAATAATTTTTCTTTTCATCATTCCATGTTGTATATTCCCTTTTCCATCTATTAATTGGCTAATTTTCTTTGTTTCTCTTTTCTTTCTAATTTTATATGCTAACCATCTTCCTGGCTTATTAGCATTTTCAAATTAATTTTGTTTAGCGCCTTTAATCTTTTGAGCGACTTCTTCCTTGTCCATTAAAGCCATTTTATGTTTAATCACATCCATTTTCCTTAATATCTTTCCCTTTGGGTGATTGTTGTAGTTCTTTTTCCAATTTCATGAAATCATCTTCCAATATTTTAAGTGTCTTCTTCCGTTTAATATTTCTTTTCCTTATATAGTCAATTATCAGACCTCTTGTATAAGCCTTCATCGCATCCCAGCGAGTTTGTAGTGATGTATCTTCTGTTCTGTTTTCCTTGGAAAAAAAATAAGTTCTGTCTCAATTCTCTTTTTAAATTCTTCTTCTTTCAAAATCATGTTATTTAATGTCCATCTAGATCTTCTCCTCTGTCCTTTCCAGCAACTATCAGTGGATTGTGATCCGCCCAGGTCCCACTTTCGATTTGAATTTTCTCTATATCGGAGAGCATATCTGCAGATGCCCATACCATATCTATTCTTGACCATGATTCATGTCTATTTGAATAAAAAGTAAATTCTTTATTTCCAATATTTCTCTCTCTCCATACATCTTTAATATTCATTTCTTCTATCATTTAAAAAAAGGACTTGTGTAACTTTCTTCTAATTTTCTTTTTAGATCTTTCAGATTTGTAGTCAAGTTGGTCATTAATTATCCCATTAAAATCTCCCATCAGAAAGATATTTGCATAGTCTAATTCAATCACTTTTTGATATAATTTCTTATAAAATTCTTCTTGATTCTCACTTGGTGTGTATATTGCTATCAAAAGCATTTTAATATTGTTATCCATTATCTCTACCATTAAAATCCTCCCCTCTTCATCTGTATAAATCAATTCTGCAATAATTGTATCTTTAATATATAGAGCCACTCCTCTTTTTTTACATTGAGCCAGTGATGTAAATAGCTTTCCTAACTTTCTTTGACTTAATACATATTCATATTGTTTTTTAATATGGACCTCTTGCAGACAAATTATATCAAATTTTGATTTCTCTAATTTATGAAATATTTTCCTTCTTTTGCAATTGAATTGAGTCCATTTATATTCATTGAAATCAATTTTTTTTCCATTTTAAGTCTTGTATATAGGTTGTTTTGCTCTAGTCGTTCTAACTTCTTTTTGTTCTCTGGATAAACTGCCTACTGCACCAAGTTGTTCTTCTTCTTCACTTATCATTACACCTTCCTTTGGAAGTTCCATGATCAATTCTTCATGTCCTCCATTTCCCTCTTTTCCTCTGAAGTAGCCATCATAGAATGATTCTGCCTTCTCCACTGTGTCAATTCTATGTCTTTGTTCCCGCCACACAAACAAGAGGCCTTCTGGTATTAGCCATCTATAATTTATTCCTCTCTTCAGTAATTCTCTGGATAAAAACGCATATTCTCCTCTCCTCTCTCTTATTCTTCTTGGTATCTGTTTCAGTACCGTAACATCTTTGTTGTTGTGCTTCAACGTCTTATCTCTGACTGCTTGCAATATTTGTGATTTAATACTCTTCTTAGTGAATCTAATATGAATTTCTCTTGGAAGTTTATTCCTCGTTGCATATCTTGTAAAGACATGAAATATTTCATCTATTCCATCCCTCATCTTCTCTTCCGTTATTTCTAGCAGTTCTGCCAAAATCTGTGTCATTTTCTCCAATAAATTTTCACCCTTCTCTTCCTCGACATTTTGGAATCTCAAATAGAATTCCGATCTATCAACTTCACTTCGCAGAGATTCATTATGGTCACTCTCAACTTCCCTTAATCTGGTGTTGAAACTCTTCATTTCCTTGTCTCTTTGTTCTTGCTTCTCTTCAACTTTCTTCATCCTCTCACCATATTTCTCCATTGTTTGCTGTAAAGCCTTCATATTTTCATCTGTCTTGTCTAATTTCTGTTCAATTTTCTCAGTTCTTTTTCCAATCTCACCTACTGCTTGTAATATCTTCTGTATTGCCTCTTCTGTTGTGGGAATCATTACTTGTGGAATTGAAGATCTTCTACTCATTGTTGCAGAAATTGTCAGTACCAATTCCAAAAAGGAGGGGGAAAAAAGGAATGGAGGCCAATAATAAAAAATAAAAATAAAAATTAGTATTATAAAAAGGGAGAAGAACAATCCTGTTCAACAAGAAAAAGGGGAGAGAAATAGTAAGAAAAAAAGAGGAATTCAATAACGTATCAATAATATATCAATAATTTGAAAAAAAGTAAAAATTTGAAAACTAAGAAAAGAGTGTATAAATAAAAAACTTGAATTTAAAAAGGAAAAAAGGGAAAGAAAAAAAAGGTCCAATAGTTGACTGTCTTGTTTCCGATGTACAAAGTGAAAAGCCAACTCTCGAAAGAAAAAAGGCTGATAATTGAAAAATAGGAAGATATCAATTAAAAAAATAAATAATAAAAATAGTAAAGTAGTAAAATATCCTTTAAGAATAACAAAAAATATTTTTAGGGGCTCCAATTATGAAAAATGAAGTTCCAAACAATAAAAAGCCTTGGCAGGAAGCAATATCACTCTTTATTCCATTGCCACTATGCAAAGTCCAGAGCTTAACAAGTGAAAGAGGAAAGATAGCAGCTCCTCTGTTTTTGCCTCTCGAAGAAATCCAGTTCTTTTATTTTAAAACTCTCCAAGGTCGCTTTACTCTTCAGTTCCAAACTGCGGGCTCAAAGATATTCCAAAAGCACCCGTCCAGTGGTTTCTAATCAACAGAGCCTTGGATACAATCCTTGCAAATGTATATGGTTGTATAAGATAGCGAGCCTCTAAGTAGCAATATTGTATCTCTCAGCCAACTTTCACTTCCTTGCCAGATGGCTCCCAAAATGTATCACTTCCTGTCTTATTCAAAACAAAAAAGACAGAAAAAAAAAAACCTCGGTGGCCATTTCTTATATGCAAAAATAAAAAGTGACCGAATCAAAATAACCAAATTACATTAGAGCCCCTAGTGCCAAAAAAAAAGGAAAAAAGAGACAAAATTTGAAAAATATAAAAGGTATTCAAGAACTCCCAAGAGGGAAAAGTAAAAGAAAAGTCTTTGGAGCCATAAAAAGAAAGAAGAAACAAAACTCTTTACTTTCAAGCCCGATCTCTTCCGCCGCCTAGTCCATCTCGCTCTCAATTTCACACCATTAGAATTACTAGGGTGTTCCCAAAGGGTGAACAACAAAATGATCTCACCGACCAACAAACTTCTTCCGATCTCATTCCTCCAGAGCTGTCACAGCTTCTTCAGCCCGATGGCTGCCTCAGCGCGTTTCGGGTAAAGGGGCTGTCCTGGATCAACCAGGGACTTTGCGACGTCCCTGGGATCAACAGAAGGCACCCCCAACTTTCACCAACCCTACGAGTCTGTTTAGATCCCGGGGGACTGTCCCGAAGCAGCAGTATCGGGGGTGATCTCAGGAGTCAAGATCACCTCCATCTCGCGGCAACACCAGCTCCGCCCATCTCTCCGCCGCCCTTCTCCAGAGACTCAGGGTGGCTTACAATTTTTGGAGCACAACCCAATGTGCTCAGCAATAGCCTTCATTCCATTGTATATGCCTGCTTATTACTAAGCGGTATTTTTACAATGTCAGCTTATTGCCCCCAACAATCTTGGGTCCTCAGTTTACCTATCCCCAGAGGATGGAAGGCTGAGTCAACCTTTAGCCTGGTGGGATTCAAGCCTGCACTAAATGCAGGCAGCTGGAATTAAGTGCTAGGCATTTAACAGCCTGCACCACCAAGGCTTTTATTGATTTATTGATTGATTGATTGATTGATTGATTGGACTTATATGCCACCCTATCTCCCAAAGGATTCAGGGCAGCTCACATCATAAAAACACACAATACCAAATTTAAAAATTATTAAAATTATTACTAAACCACAAAGCCAAACAATTATCTAAAACCCATATGAAAACTAGACATAAAAACATATATAAAAACCCATCCCTCCCAGTCCAGGCCAGCCTGCTGGAAAAGCCACATCTTCAGGTCGCGACAGAAGGAATGGAGGCCAGGGGCCAACCGCAGACCCAAGGGCAACTGGTTCCACAGGGTGGGTGCTCCACAGAGAAGGCCCTACCCCTGGGGGTCAACAGCCGACACTGTCTAGCTGACGGCACCCCAAGGAGGCCCTGTCTGTGGGAGCACACAGGGCGATGGGCAGTCAATGCTGGCAAGAGATGTTCCCGTAAGTACCCCAGCCTCAAGCCATGCAGGGCTTTATAGGTAATTACCAGCACCTTGAATCTCACCCAGAGGGCAACCAGCAACCAATGCAGTTTGTGCAGGAGGGGTGTAATATGAGAGTATCGGGATACTCCCATCACAACCCGCGTGGCTGCATTCTGCACCAGTTGAAGCCTCCGCGTGGTCCGCAAGGGCAGCCCCATATAGGGAGCATTGCAGTAGTCGACTCGGGAGGTAATGAGCACATGAGTAACTGCACTCAAGGCATCTCGGTCCAGATAGGGGTGCAACTGGCGCACCAGGAGAACCTGGGCAAATGCCCCCCTGGTCACGGCTCTCACATGATCCTCCAAACTGAGCCGTGAATCCAGGAGGACACCCAAGTTGCGAACTCTATCTATGGAGGGCAACACCTCTCCCCCCATAGCTAAAGATGGAACATCTTGGATAACTCGAGATGCCGGTATATACAGCCACTCGGTCTTAGCCGGGTTGAGCTGGAACCTGTTCCTCCCCATCCAGATCTGCACCGCCTCCAGGCATCGGGACATCACATCGAGGGCATCACTGAGTTGGTTTGTGGTGAAGATAAAAAGCTGGGTATCATCAGCATACTGATGATACCTCACCCCAAAACCATGGATGATCTCACCCAGAGGCTTCATATAGATGTTGAACAGGAGGGGGGAGAGAACCGACCCCTGGGGCACCCCACAAGCCGACCTTGGGGCCGACCTCCGTCCTCCTGCCAACACCGATTGTGAACGACCCAAGAGGTAGGAGGATATTGCACTCAAGAGGGAACCCCACACCTTGCACAAGCCCCTATCCCCCCGTCTTACTCGGCAGACCTTTGCAAGCTGGTTAAGAAAGGGGGGGCTGGGCTCCTCCCCTCCCCCTTCTTTTTTCTCTACTATTTCTCTTTATTCTACCACTTTCACTTTCTGGGCCCTCGTCCTCTCGACTGGAGCTCCCTCCCCACCCCCTTCACCCTGACTAAGCCCCCCTCAGGGCTGGCCGAGAGCCTCTCTGGGAAGCTGCAGGGAGTGCAGCAGGCAAGGAAGCAGCAGAGCTGCTGGGCACCTGCATCGCCTTCCTCCCAGCCCAGCTGCAGGGACAGTGGGCTAAGTGAGTGGCTCTGTACCTCTTCCCTCCCGGCCCCGTCAGAGCTTCAAAGCTGCAGGAGTCCCGCTGAAAAGGGCTGCCTGGGGAACTGGGGTGAAGAGGTCCCTGGGGAGCCAGAGCTGAAGCAGGGCTTTTAAGCGGCAGCTTCACCCAGTGCCTCCCTGCAAGATGTGGCCAGCCAGGTAGGCGAGGAGGACATCGGAGAAGGTGTTCTCTGGGGCGGCTGATTCACCAGCACCGGGCTCTTGGAGACCTCAGGGATTTTGCTTCCCAGTGCCTTTCGTTGAGGTTGCAATCCTGTGGGCTGGGGAGAAGGGGATTTGATTCGGCTGTCCAAGGGTCCCTTATCACCCAATAAAGGGACGGAGGGAGTATTAGGAATGATAGTCACCTAACAGTTGGGTTAGCAATATATAAACCAAGATAGTAAATTGATATTGTAGCTTTAAGAGAATGCTGATTGTGATTGGCTGAAGTTTCTGCCAATGGCCATAAGACCTGGTTCACTGATCTCTACTCCATTCTCCATTTGTATTTAGTACGAGTTTTTATTTTTTTATTTTGCTGTTGAATTACTCATCATTCTGCTGATATTGTTGTGCGGTGTTTTGCTACAGTTTGCAAACTCCGTGTACTGAACTCTGTGTATGATACTGGTAAGGAAAAGGACTTTGTTTTTTGGATTATCAACTGAATATTGCTTTGACTACTGACTGCATTCACCGTGTTTGACTTGGACTGCTTTTTGGATTCTGCTTAACCATTTACTGGAAGTAAAACCTACATTTCAGTATTCAGTATATCTTCGTGTCACGTGTGTGTTATTCATAATCACTCTCACTACGTTTCCCTGAGTGCACTCATTCTCCTAATGGGGATATTTCTTAAGAGGGAGGATGCTGGATCTCATAGAAAACCCTCTTTCCCAGGGGAGTAGCAGCTGCAGGAAAGGGCTGCTGACTGGGTCTCTAAGCGAGAGAGCCTTCAGGGACGCCCACCACCACCGTGTGAAGGTGACAGTTCTCAAAAAGAATATCCTACAACTCTTGGAGCATCTTCCCTCTTTTCCTACCATCTCTTTCTCACACATCTAGACTTTCAGCCATTGACAGTAAAAATAATTGCTCAGATTATTTTCTATAAGCTGTCTGGTTCTCGGGAGTTGCCAAACATTAAATTCCACTGAATGACTTTCACAGGGTTCTCTTTAGTTAGATTTATTGGGATGAATAGGAAAATACAAGGATTCCAGTCATTCAACTATTTCCCATTTCAAAACATATACATATATCATTCTTTGACTACTGCATATTATCTAAGTGGAAATAATTAATGTATTATTTCAAATAAAAGGAACTTTTACAATTCTTTAAGTATCATGGTGTGATGTGTCATGTTTTTACATTTGTTCTGGCTGTGAGATGCTCCTTTGTGTTCAGCTCTGGCCTCAGAAGGATAATGTGGCACTTGAGGATGAAGATGCAGCCCAGCAGACCAGCACTGGAGGCCAGGATGAAGAAGACCTGCACAGCCACCATGTATTTCCCTTTTGTGCTCAGGTAGGTGGGCACAAAAGTCACCCAGACACTGCAGAAGACCAGCATGCTGAAGGTGATCAGCTTGGCTTCATTGAAGGCCCCGGGCAGATTCCTGGCCAGGAAAGCCACTGTGAAGCAGATGGCAGCCAGGAAGCCCATGTAGCTGAGGGTGACATAGAACATGACAACGGCCCCTTCATTGCATTGCAGGATAATCTCTCCAGGCTGGGAGTGGAGGTCAGAATCAGGGAAGGGGGGAGAAACTCCCAGGCAGATGGAACAGATGATAACTTGGACAGCAGAAGAAGACAGGATGATGGAGTTGGCCAAGCTCTTCCCCAACCATCTCTTCACTCGGTTTCCTGGTTTCGTGGCCAGGAAGGCCAGCACCACTGTGATAGTTTTGGCCAAGAGAGAAGAAACAGCAACTGAGAAGATGAGGCTGAAGACTGTTTGTCGGAGAAGGCAGGTGACTTTCCTTGGTTGACCAATGAAGAGAGAAGAAGACAAGAAGCAAAGCAGGAGGGAGACCAGGAGGATGTAGGAGAGGTCCCGGTTGTTGGCTTTGACAAGGGGAGTTTCTCGGTATTTAATGAAGATGATTAAGATAAGGCCTGTGGTGATGAAGAAGAATAGGGCAAAAGATTCCAGGATGATGCCCAGAAGTTCTTCATAAGACAGGAAGGTTATAACTTTGGGAATACACTGAATTCTTTCCTCATTTGGATATTTATCATCTGGACACTTGGTGCATTTTTCTGTATCTGAGAAAGTGAAAAATCAATATTTATTTAATATTTTGTGCTTTTATCTTACATGAAATACCTTCTTTGGATAACAACTCATACCTCAGGCATTTCCCAAGAAGTATTTCTTAACAATTTCATTAAAAAGAGCATAAGAAGGATTTTTTTTTAAAAAATGTAGCTAGGTATATGAAGTTGAGGAAGATCTAGGATGTTAATTATTTCCAGTGTAATGTGTAGAAACTTCATAGGAACCTACGTTATTAGAAGTTAACAATGAATCATATATTTAAGGCAAACATCCTGAGTCCTGCCACATGGCAGTTAATATACTGGACTTGGAGGATACCTACAGTATCTTGTAACATGTGGAAGCAATCTGGAACTAAGAAGAAACTTCCTATTTATTTATTTATTATTTATTAATGGGACTTATATGCGCCCCATCTCCGAAGACTCGGGCGGCTTACAATAAAACAAGCACAATAAATATTTAAAAAAGAATTAAATTAATGGTCCCGATTAATACAAACTTAAAAACCACAAAATCTAAGACACCCCACCCCTGAGTCACAGCCCGGCTTGGTCAAATAACCAGGTCTTCAAATCATGGCGGAAGGTGCGGAGGTCAGGGGCCAGCGGAGCCCCAGGGAAGTTGGTTCCAGAGTTCAGGGACCCGACAGAGTAGGCACGTCGTCGGGGACCGCCAGCCGGCATTGCCCGGCTGATGGGACCCAAGGAGTCCCTGTCTGTGACTTCAGTACAGGGCGGTTAGTATTCGATGTCGGCAGCAGCCTCTCCCTTAAATAATAAGGACCCATGTCATGTAGGACTTTGTATGTTAAAGTTAAAACCTTGAATCTCACCCGGAGAGCAACCGGCAACCAATGCAGGCAGCGTAGGAGGGGCTAACATGGGAGAACCGGAAACTCCCATCACGCGCCGGCGCTGCCGCATTTTGCACCAGCTGCAGTCTCGGATGGTATGCAAGGGCAGTCCTAAATAGAGAGCGTTGCAATAGTCGAGTCGCGAGGTAAGAGCAACAAGGGCATGAGTGACCGTGCGCAGGGCATCCCGTCCGGAGCGAGGCGAAGCTGGCGAACCAGCCGAACCTGGTCAAAGGCCCCCCGGCGGCGGCTCCCACCTGCTCCTCCAACCGGGCCCGTGCATCCAGGAGGACCCCCAGGTTTCTCGCCCTATCCACAGGGGGCAACACCACTCCCCTATGGTCAACGATGGACATTCTAAACTGGAGCGGGATGCGGTATGTACAACCACTCAGTCTTGGCGGGTTGAGTCGAAGCATGTTGCCGTCCATCCCAGATTCGTACCGCATCCAGACAGCGAGTCATCGCGGAGAGGGCATCACTGATCTGGTTTGGGGTGGAGATATACAGTTGAGTATCATCCATATTGATGATACCTCACCCCAAAACCACGGATGATCTCACCCAGCGGTTTCATGTAAATGTTAAATAAGAGGGGAGAGGACCGACCCTGAGGACCCCACAAGTGAGCACCTTGGGGACGACCTCTGCTCCCCTGCCAACACCGATTGCGACCGCCCGTGAGTAGGAGGAGAGCCACCGAAGAACAGTGCCCCCCACCCCCAACCCCACAAGGCGTCGCAAAAGGATACCATGGTCGATGGTATCGAAAGCCGCTGAGAGGTCTAATAGGACCAGGACAGAGGAACAACCCCTGTCCCCGGCCCTCCAGAGATCATCCAACAGTGCGACCAATGCTGTCTCCGTGCTGAAACCAGGCCGAAGCCCGATTGAATACGGATCGGGTGTCCGTTTCCTCCAGGAAGCGGAAATTGCCGGCCACCACACTCTCAACAACCTCGCAAAAGCGAAGGTTGGAGACTGGACGAAAGTTGTCTAACGGTGGGATCCAGGGCAGGCTTCTTCAGGAGGGGCCTCACCACCGCCTCCTTCAAAGCGGAGGGAAAGACACCCTCCCCTCAAAGAGCGTTGACAACTGCCCTGATCCAACTGCAGGTGACCTCCCTGGAGGCATAAGCCAACCAGGAGGGGCACGGGTCCAACAAACATGTGGTGGAACTCAGGCGCGCGCATAATCCCGTCCACTTCATCCTCGGAAACAGGATCGAACTCATCCCAAAACGTAGTGGCCAGACTCCCCGTATCCCGCTCCTCTAACCCCTGCAAATCAGAGGACAACCGCTCGAATCCGAGCGATCTTATCCTATCAGTGAGAACATCTGTGCAACATCTGGCCTTCACAGGTTTGGGGTTCTTCCCTAACATTGGAGGTTTTAAGAAGAGAT
>SOZL01000832.1:0-93008 GCA_009733165.1 Naja naja | reverse complement strand
AGACTACAGGTGCATTGAACCATGCGCTACAACAGAGTGCATATCCAGTTCCAGTAATGCATCATTTAATACACTCTCTTGGAGGGGCACAGTTTTTGCCAAGTTGGACCTGGCACAGGCATATCAACAATTAACAGTTGATGATGCCACTGCTGAAGCCCAAACCATTGTGACCCATAGAGGTGCCTTCAATGCAAAGATTGCAATTTGGAGTAAGCGTGGCACCAGGCATCTTCCAAGCCTTGTGGAAAGAATGTTACAAGGGTTGCCAGGGGTGGTGCCCTATTTGATGATGTTTTAATTTCTGCTGAAAATGACACTCAATTACACGAGAGTCAGGGAAGTCTTAACTAGATTCAAAAAGCAGGGTTAAAAGTCAAAGAAAAAAATGCACACTTAGAACAGATAAAGTGGAATTCTTGGGTTACATGATTGATAAACATGGCATCCACCCCACAGAGGCAAAGGTTCAGGCAATCAAAGAAGCCCCCGGCCAAAATGCAAAACAGATTTGCAAGCATTCTTGGGACTCATTAACTTCTATCTATGTTTCTACCTCAGAAGGCAACCATTGCAGAACCCTACATAGGTTGCTGGACAAAAAATCTGCTTGGGTCTGGGGAGGAAGGAACAAGCTGCATTTAACAATATCAAGAGACTAATCATGTCTCATGCTGTGGATACAGTTCTCTGAAAAACGTTCCTGTTGTTCTGGATCTGACTTGTGATGCATCCCCTTTTGGAGTGGGGGGGGGGTTGAGCCACATGCTTCCCAGCAGGAGGGAAGCCCCTATTGCATTTAACTCTTCGCACTTTGACTAAAGCAGAGAGAAATTACAGCCAACTGGACAAGGAAGCCTTGGCAATGTTGCAGCTGTCAAGAAATTCCATGGTATTTATATGGGAGAACATTTACTATTGTCACAGATCACAAACCTCTGTTAGGCATTGTGGCAGGGGACAAACCAACCCACGATCCTGTCACAAGAATGCTGAGATGGAGAATTTCTTGCTGCTTATTCATACAAACTGATCCACAGACCTGGTAAAGACATTGGGCATGCAGATGCTTTGAGGCGCTGCACACTTCCTTCACACATTGAGGACCCTGTTCCTGAGACTCACACCTTTTTCTAAAACTGTTGCCAAGCTTCCAGTTCATGCTGCTGAAATTGCCAGAGAGACTGCCAAAGACACTGTGTTGGCTCCTGTTATAGGCTGGATTAAGAAAGGTTGGCCTCTTCAAGATCTACCTCACCTTGCCCAACCTTTTAAGTCCAGGCAAACTGAATTATCTGTATTAAGATGATGTATTTGTGGGGTAACAGGGTGGTTATTCCTGCAAAACTACAAAAAGAGGTTTGGAAATGTTACATGAGGGTCATTTGGGAATTGTCAGAATGAAGGGATTGGCCAGGAGTTATGTATGGTGGCCAGGTATTGACAAAATGGTTGAAAACTGGGTTGCATCTTGTCCCAATTGCCAGGTAGTCAGGCCTGCCCCACCTCTTGCCCCCACAGGAATGGGAATGTCCTAGGGGCCCATGGTCCAGGATTCACATTGATTTTGCTGGCCCTACCAGAGGCACACTTTCCTTATTATAGTAGATGCATATTCCAAATGGCTGGAGGTTATCCTATGGCACCCACACAACCGAAGCTGTCATCAAACAGCTTAAAAAACTTTTGTAACTCACGGGTTACCTGATGTGCTTGTTTCTGACAATGGCCCTCAATTTACATCCAACCTTTTTGAATCATATCTAGCACAACAGGGTATCAGACATGCCCTGACAGCCCTGGGCATCCTTCAGCTAACGGCCGGGCTGAACGTATGGTATGATTTACCAAGGAAAAACTTCAGCAATTGGGTCCAGGGGATATCACTGAGAGAGTTGAAAAACTTCTCAGTGTTCAGCGTATCACTCCCAACCCTCAACTAATTTAACCCCAGCTGAATTGTTGATGGGTAGGAAACTCAGGTCTCCCCTTGACCGCCTCCATCCCACTACGCACCCACGCACCACTAGATTCCACTAGTAAAATTTGCACTTTCACTGTGGGTGATTCTGTTTATGCTAAGAACCTCATGGGTGAACCATTATGGATTCCTGCTGAGATAACCCAAATCACAGGCCCCAGGTCTTACAGGGTACAAACGGAGGATGGTGTCCTCTGGAGCAGGCACATTGATCAGTTAAGATCCAGATTGCCTCAGGAGCATCACTTTTGCTCCTCTCTGGTTCCCATACCTACTGCCTCTTTAGGGGGAAGGGAGGATTATGAGAGTAATCAGCAAGTAAGAATCAACCCCATGTGTAATGAGCTAACACAACAGGAACCATCGCAAAACCTGTCACAATACCAACAACCATTTTCACAAATGGAAGATTGCACATCACTACCTGATTTAGGTGCTGACATTGGGTTGGAGATGGATTGGGAGGAGAGACCAGGTTGTAGTAACCAAACAGGTTCTACCATTACTACAAGTCCAAGTAAGGAAATGTCAGCAGACACATTTCCTCTCTCACAAGGTGAGAACCTTAAAACATCTGAACCATGTAGGTCTCAACGTACACGTAAGAGCCCCACCTATTTAAAAGAATACATTAGATAGGTTGGGGTTTGAGTATGGACTGAACCTAGTGGGGAGGGGTGTTATGTATGTAGGTTTGAAGTCATTGGTTTAGTTTGAACTGTTCTTGTAAAATGTTGGAAATGATTGGTTTAAAAAGTGCAGGAAAACCCTGCACTCTGATTGGCTGGCAACTGCGGCTGCTGGCTATAAGTAGCAGCCGCAGCCCAGCCAAATTGGGTCCGTTCTGAGCTGTAGTCACTAATAAACAAAGAGCTTGAAGCACTCCACATCTGTCTCTTCATGCAAACTTAACAATAACCATGTTTTAAGGTCGGCAGAAGGAGCGGAGATCAGGGGCCACATGCAATTCAAGGGGCAGTTGGTTCCAGAGGGTGGGCGCTCCCACAAAGAAGGCCCTCCCTGGGGCTGCCAGCCTACATGGCAAGGCCCCATCTGTGGGAGCGCACTGGGTGATTGGTATTCGCGATGGAAGGAGTCCTACACTTAGGCAAGAAAAACCAAAACCAAAAGTATCCATATAGACTAGGTGAAATAGCAGTAACAGTAACTCAATAGCAGTAACTGTGAGAGGGATCTTGGAGTCTTAGTGGACAACCAGCTAAATAGGAGCCAGTGTGCAGCAGCAGCCAAAAAAGCTAATGCAATTCTAAGTTGTATTAACAGAGGATACAATCAAGATCAAGGGAAGTACTAATACCACTCTATAAAGCCTTAGTAAGACCACACCTAGAGTACTGCATCCAGTTTTGTTCACCACATTATAAAAAGATGTTGAGACCCTAGAAAAGTACACAGAAGAGCAACCAGAATGATTAGGGGACTGGAGGCTAAAACATACAATGAACGGTTGCAAGAACTGGGCTTGGCTAGTCTAGTAAAGAGGGAGACATGATAGCAATATTTGAGGGGCTGCCACAGGGAGGAAGGGGTCAAGCTATTTTCTAAAGCACCTAGAGGCCAGACAAGGAATAATGGATGGAAACTGAACAAGATTCAACCTGGAAATAAGGAGAAACTTTCTGACAGTGAGAACAATCAACCAATGAAACAGCTTGCCCTCAGAAGTTGTGGGAGCGCCATCACTTGAGGCTTTAAAGAAGAGATTGGACTGCCACTTGTCAGAAATGGTGTAGGGTCTCCTGCTTGGGTGGGGGGGGGTGGACTAGATGACCTACAAGGTCCCTTCCAACTCTGATTATCTGTTATCTGTTATCTGTTATCTGATCCACTTGTTTTTCAATTGCTGTAATCGTTACATGTTAATCTCAGTGCAATAATTTATATTTTTATTGTTTTTTAATTTGTTTATTATTTTCCACTTTTATTCAATCTTGCTAATATTCTGCCTTTAATATTTTACACAATGTATACTTAACAAATTATTCTAATATATTCATGAGAACCAGATTGGATTTATGAAAATCTAATATTTTGGATTTGATCTGATGCCAAGTATAACACAGCTTTCTTCATTGTTTTTTCAGATCAATTGTAAAACTGCTTCAGAGGCTCTGAGTGATAAAAGTAAATTCCCTTTTTTCTACCAGATGCGTCCCAAAGAAGGGATCCGGTACCCAGCAATCGTCCAACTGCTGCTCCATTTCAGATGGACCCTGATTGGCCTCTTTGCTTCAGACACAGAGAAGGGAGAGAATTTCATGAGGACTTTCTCCTATGCTTGTCAGGAATGGAATTTGTGTTGTTATATCGCAACAATTCTCAACAACTGGACATACAGCAACCCTCAGGGAGGCCCTCTCCAAGTGGAGACAAGTCAACATCTTTGTTTACTTCTTAGAACATGATTCAATTTCAGACATAATTCTTCCTTTCCATTTAATACTTATGCGTTTGGCAGGATCCATTGAAGGGAAAGTCTGGATCATCATAAATTATGTATGGTATCGAATGGCAAAGTACAGACTTTTCAAATACATCCATAGTATTTGGAAGTTTGATTATTTGACAAAAAAAAGGCCAGAAGATGCTGCCTATGAACCCTATTTCTATGTAGAAAATCCATTTCAAGACCATTATTTCCGCTGTTCTCTTTCCAAACACACCTTTTCTGTCAAAGGCCACAGAAGATGCACCCAGAAAGCCCCACTGGAGACCCAGTGGAAAAGGAACAGGATGCAGAGCACAAGTGACTACCAGAATTACAGCCTCATGCAGGCTCTGGCCCAGGCCATGAATGCTGCCTATTCCTCCAGATCGAGGAAGGGAAGGAAGGAGGGAGAAAAGAGGTTGGGATCTCAAAGGCTGCAGCCATGGCAGGTATGGGGGTCCCAATAGGGATCCATTCATCTGAGATCCTTTGGAGAAAGAATCCAGAGGAGAAGGAGGGAAACCATCTCAGCAGATCTGGCCAATTCAATTACTCAGGGAATAATGGCTTCAAAGAGTAGATACCAGGACATTTTGATATTTAGCACTGCTGATTCTTTTGTAAATGTATCCCGTATGTGAGGGTTTGTGATGAGCATGACGGGATCCCCCTTTGTTCTGTCCTCATTGCATGTGGGTCTGTGTGCACCTTGACAGGCAGCCAAACCCCACAATCTCCTTCAATGAAACGGACCCTGGTGTCAGGGATGGGATTCAGTTTTTTAACAACCGTTCTGTGGACATGGCTTAGTTGGTGGGTGTGGCTTGGTGGTCATGTGACTGGGTGGGTGTGGCCAACTTGATATCACTCATGTCAAGGGGCACTTCTCCTCGCCTGGCCTCTCATGACAGTGGGGATACTGCAATGGTCATAAGTGTGAAAAATGGTCATAAGTCTCTTTTTCAGTGCCATTGTAACTTTGAATGTTCACTAAATGAACTGTTGTAAGTCAAGGATTACCTGTACAAAAATACAAAAAGCTTCTTTGCTTGCAAAAAGCTGCCCTAAATACCAATCGTTAGATTAAAAATACCTGCAAGCCTGAGTTTACAAATCAGGCAGGGTGCCAGAGCACCTTGAGGAATGAAAATAGTTAAAATGCAGTGATAACTATCAAGCAGCCAACTCTTGCTCATAAAGTGAAACCCTTTAGCAGAGAGGTCATTTAAGCTCTCCAGAAAGAGCACACCCAAGAAAAGCAATCCTTAGATCCATTTGCACCACTTAAAAATACCAGATGGTCTCACTCACCTCACAAAATATACTAAGGAAATCATCCAGATTTAAGAAAAGGTCACATAACCCCCAGAAAGGCAGTAAAAAAAAATCAGTGCCAAGCTTGCATCCTGCCTCTTGGAAGTATACCCCAAAAGGACAGTGCCAGATAGTACTAAAGCAGTGAAGGAAGACCTCCTCTCCAGATAGAAAAAGAAACCATGAGGCAAGAAAAAATTCAAACACAATACAAATAATTAAATCACAACAATAGCTGCTGCTTGTTGAAGCTGAATAGGGAAAATTATTCCATTATAAACACAGGATTAAACATCACCAAGCACAGAATTAACCTTCACCAAAAACCAGTTTTAGACCAAAACTCAGAAAGGATATGTAAACTCATGTTTGAATGTCAATCTTTCTAGCTAACCATGAAGCCTTGCTGAATGTCACTCATCTTGATTCCCTGTCAATTATTTCTTCAAAGTGCTGATTGTCCAGGGAAATATTTCCTCCCAACAGCAGTGTAAAAATGTTAAAACAACTCTTCCCCTTTAAGAAAGCCAAGCCCCAGAAGCTCCGGAGACAGTAAGTCTAGGCTGTCTGCCAAGAATGTAATAAGGATGGAAAAAACCAAAAGGAGATTGCTTCTAGCTACCGGTTCTCCAAACTGCTTAGAAAATTAACAAGGGGTTCTATAGAACCAGACAGAACTGGTAGAATCCCACCCCTGCTGGCATGGATCTGGAGGTTTTATTGTGAGAACAGGGAAACTGAGGAAACATAAAGAGTGAGTTAAATATAAAGGAGAGAGAGGCAGCATGAACTAACAGCCTGCAAAGAAGCAGCTGGAACCTCTCCAGTGATGCTCCGTGTGAGGGACGGAGGCCGTCTCCAGAGGTCTTGGTCAAAATGGCTGCTTCTGTCTTCTCCAAGGCTGACAGAAAATGGAGCCTGGCTTCAGCCCATATAGTTAGGCTTATCTGCCTCTGGCCACTAGGTGGGGCTATAGCCACAACAGCACAATATTTACCTGATGTGGCAGGTAAATTCGAAGGAGACCCTGAGACCATCTAGCCCAACCCCTCCTCTCTGCAGTGATCCCAGGTCAAGCTTCTCTGACTGATGGCTGCTCCATCTTTGCATTCAGGCAATCCATGAAGAGGAGACTGAACTGCTCTGCTTCACTGGCTCAGCTCTAAAACAGCTCATCCTTTTAGGATATTTTTCTTTCATTCATCCAAAATCTCCTCTCTTGTAACTGAATGCATTTTTCCATGTCTGAAACCCTGGAATAATAATGAGCAGATCTTATGTTCGTGTGCAATGTGTGTCAGTGATTGGAAGAGGGCTGCATCCTCCCTTCTCCAACTGAGAGATTGTGTCAGTTGGAAAAGGGGCTCCCAGACTCCTCCTGATCTTCAGCTCTTCTCCTTGTGGTCTTTTCTCCAGGCTAAGAGCAGCTCCTTTGAGCTCTTCCTTGGCTTATTTCTCCCTCCCTGAAGTTCATAGATTTTGGGCAAATTCTCCTCCAAGCGTGGTGCCTGCAGGGGACCTGGTCCTTGAGTTGGGGTCTCCCCAAACCAGAACATTCACTTCCTGACATCCTTATGACTGCATTTGCCTTCTTTCCATGAGCCTCACCTGCTGACTGATTCTTTCAGTTAACTATGATGAGATCATTATATCTGATGATTTTGAGATCATTTTCATTAACATACATATCAACATTTTGTATCCCTCATCTTTCTTCCAGTCCATCATTCATGCTCTTATATGAAACTCTATTGTTAGTCAAGTGCTAGTTGCTAAAAATCAGATATTTTTCTACTGCTTTTTATTCATGCACCCTCTGTGTGCTAATCATAAATATTGTTTCTGGAAACTTGATATTCCTCTTATTAAATTTTATTTTATTCAAAAGATAAAATACAAGTTTTGGAAAATAAAACTTACAAAGAAAAGACAAAACAAGACAAAACATTTTTTTTAATTGTGCTTTAAAAACAGACAAAAACATGCATGTTGTCCCCCTCAGTTGAATACAATACAACAATAATAGTTTCTCCCCTTGCAAAATAGGCTCACAATTATAAACTACACATCTATTTGCAACTGCTTGACTTGTCAACTATCTGCTATATATAAAAAACGTAGTTAACAGGCAATCCAACAATAAAAATTAAATTTCAAAAGTTCAATATTATTATTTTTAAAATTAGATTTATATGCAGCCCTTCTCCAAGACTCAGGGCAGCTTACAGTTTTGGGGATAAAACCCAATGTGCTCAGCAATAGCCTTCCTTCCATTGTATATGCCTGCTTATTACTAAGCGGCATTTTTACAAAGTCAGCTTATTGCCCCAACAATCTTGGGTCCTCAATTTACCTACCCCAAGAGGATGGAAGGCTGAGTCAACCTTGAGCCTGGTGGGATTCAAGCCTACAATAATTGCAGGCAGCTGGAACTTAAGTGCTGGAACTTAACATTTAGCAGCCTGCACCACCAAGGCCTGTTATCTGCTATTCTATTTAACTCACAGAAAATTTACGGGGCTTCTTACCTACCACAGACCACCACAATAATTATCTCCAATCCATCCAGAATCTGTCCAGGGTTAAACATCTTTGTTTGATTCTGAATCAATACATTTCCTTAAAATTGTAATTAGGATCTTTCCCAACAACTGTGTCATGCCCTTGGTGGAGACTGACTCGAGGAAGTGGAAGAACAGCCAACAGGGAGTGGGAGTGTGGCTCCAGAGGTGGTGGAGGAGGCTGGGGAAGGGCAGAGGCCGGCTGAGCACTCAGAGGAGGATCCAGGCCCATCTCTTATCCATCCCAGGGCACGCAGGGAGGGGAGGATCAGGGAAAAGCATGGTCTACTCGGGAGGAGAGGGCCATGATCCTCCTCAGGGCTTACAGCTGGGAGCTCTGTATACAAGTTCGGAAATGCGTAGTCAGGCTGCTGGAGTCAAGGTTAGTGTTTTAGTTCTAAACAAGGTTTATCTTGGTTGGCGTTATTCCAACGGACTGTCCCTGTTTATCTTCCTGTAGCTGGCAATTATCTATCCTGGTCTGCCGAGGAACTGTATTAATGCGGTTTGTTTTTGGCTTTTTCTTCGTTATTGGCTCTTTAAATGCGAACTGTGTTTCTTGCCTTTGAAATGTTATTTTGACTCCTCCACTGTGAACAATTAAACAGGAAGCCAAGTTGAAGGCATTAAAGGACTTTTAGTTACGTTTTGGATTTTGTTATATTTCTGAGATACTCTGGATCATCACAAACTGCTTTCCATTCCTCAAAGTCTTGGACCTCCTGTAAATTGAATCATGATGCCTCTTAAGACTTGTTTTCCAGTTAAATATGACAAGTCCATTCCCCATCTCCCTCAATCTTCTGGAAAGAATCCATTTCATCTGTTATCTGTTCTGTCCACTGTGAGTCTTCAGGGTCCATGGCCTCTCCAGCCATCTCCAAGCAGCCTGCCTTCCAACCAGACTCCTCCTTCAGGGATGCCAGCAGCAAATTACGTTCCAGTCCATCCCTCCATCCAATCCATCCAATTCAACAATTGTTGCTGGCTTCTGATTGTCACCTTTAAGTTGATTTAAAACCATTGTTATTTTATCCAACTTTAAAAATAAAGTTTCAAATAAACTTGAAAGTTTAAAAACTTCATATCCTTTAAATCAGGGGTTGCCAACCTTTTGGACCTCAGGGACCACCAAACTCATAATTTTAAATCCCAGGGACCACTAATATGATTTTTGACTGAGGCTGGCTTGCTGACGTTGGTGGGAGAGAGAGATCTGATCTAATCTCTCTCTCCCCGCTCTCTCACACACACAAACACACAGAAGCAGGGGTGGGATTCAAATTTCTTAACAACCAGCTCTTGGGCATGGCCTAATTTGTGGGTGTGGCTTGGTGGTCATGTGACTGGCTGGGCATGGCTTGTGTGTAAATATTATATATGTAAATATTGAATTTTTTATAAAAAGGAAGGAACTTTTACCCAAAATCAGGCAAAGTGGGCAGGCAGATTGAGTTGCTCACAGAATCACAGATTCCTTCAGAGATCTATCTGTCTGCCATCAGCTACCTACACTGAATAATAGAAGCTTCAGTCCTAAGGAAGGTTCGGCTCTTCTTAAAAGCAGAGCCGAAGATCTAAAGATTAGCTAGAAAGCAAGAAATGCAACAATTTCCTGCTTTTTAGCTAATCTAAATCTCCACAGCAGAAAAGCTGATGGTTGGGAGAAAAAAAAGGAAAAACAGCAACTTGGCAGGCAAGTTTCCGGTAAGGAGTGAGTGGGCGGGGAGGGTTCCCGGGCCATGTGGGTGCGCAGCCTTGTGTTCCCAAGCAGCCTGGATTAATTGCTTTGGGGGTGCTCTAGGGATGACATTTCTCTGTGGACCACCAAAATTTTCTCATGGACCACCAGTGGGCGTGGCCCATCAATTGGCAACCACTGCTTTAAATCACTTCAAATTAGCTTACTCTAAGATCATATTAATTACGTATTAATGACAATATAGAAAAACTGATGACCAATAGCAAATTGCTATCCATCACCTTCAGGTTTCATAGGAAAGATTTTAAAAGATTCAAAATTATTTGAGTATCATTTTGAAGACAGTTTTATCACTTAGTCATCATATCATCCTCAGGTCTCTAATCACATCACAAAATTGTTTGTGAGTCCTTTACTGAAATCCAGTTCTGTCACCAGAGTTCCCATAATCTATTTAGGAAGTTTAGTGATACGTGAGAATGACTTTTGGGGTGAGAAGAAGAGAGGCTGCTTAGGGAAGGATCAGGTAAGAGGGGAGAATCCTGCAGCTGCATAATGGGGCAAAAGAAACTCAGAAAGGATCCTTGCTAACTGTTCAGACTGAAAAAGATTTGGTGGGAGATTTGTTCTTTCAGATTTGCAAAATTTTGTTAATGTAGCACAATCAAGTAGAATTGGCACATCTGGATGTGTTTTCCTCAGGATGACCAGGGAGAAGATTAGTCCTGACAACTTTCTCCTCAATAAATCCACGCTTTCTGGGAATCAACCTGTTGTTTTCAAAGAGTTTATGAATTATCTTTTTTCCTCTGTTCGTTTTATTTCTCATCTGCTCTAGAATGTTCCCTATAACTGACCAATTGTGTCAATTATATTTTCTCTATATTTTGTCAAATTCCTGGATGTTTCCATTCTAGTTTCATCCCTTTCTGGAGAAGAATGAATTTTGGAATTTTTCCAACCTTAAACTGTACTTGGACCAAAATGGAGAGATAACAGCAGATCTGATGATCTGGGGCTACTTGATTCTTCCCAAGGAGGATTTCAGGACAGAGACTCTGGCGTATTTTGAAAGACAGAGACTTACTATCGACCAAGGTGCTCTTTCAAGGCTGAAGTTGCTCAATAAGGTGGGAGAAATTTGGTGTCTTTTCTCTGTTTTCCAAAGCCTGAGGTCCCATTTCCAGTGGGTCACACCTAGAGTCTCCAGGGTGGTGGGCCTTCCTGCCAGTTGGTGTCTTCTAATGGAAGTTCTTCAAGAGACAGGACCTCAGTGGAGTGGCTTTGTAATGAAATCTTTCAAGATCTTACTGGTCAGAGGTTTCTTTCTTCATCACAATTTTATTCTATATTAAAATTGAATGGAATAAAAGTTTCCTAAATCTTTTACAGTAAACTTTATTCTTTATTCTATATCATCATACTTAAATCTTTTTTTCACTTCCATCCCTCCTGACTTTATTAAATAGAAAGTACTTTATTGTATTGTTAAATTCCAAAAGCAAAAGGGAGGAACTAAATGAAGGATCTGCCAGTTGTTCTACTTCCTGCATCTGTTTAAAGTAGTCAGAGATTTCTTATTTACCTCAATGAAGACCAGAGGCTACTTGGCTAATGTCCATTTCTCCCTCCATTTTCCATGGATGGAGAGTCCTAACACATTTTCTTTGGCATTCCTTCTTTTTCTGCTTAGTCCCTGCCTCAGTCCAGGTGTGTGGGAAGTTGTCCTCCTGGATTTGTCAAGAGGACTCGAGAAGGAGAGCCAGTTTGCTGCTACGACTGCATTCCTTGTCCGGAGGGGACCATCTCCACTCAGGAAGGTGGGTGACCCCAGAGGAAAGGAAGGTGGAACTGGATCCATCCAGAACATTTTCATGAAGTCCAAGTTAAAAGACAGATTGAACCTCGCTTTTTTTTAACCTGCACAATTTCATATCTAAAAGAGGTAAATCAAAAGGCTTTGAAGGAGGGGCTGGGAAGAGATGGCAGGAGGGGTGGCAGACTGGGCAACCTTTACTAAGAGCAGAGGAAATATATCTTCTGCTTTTTAGTTTGGATAGGTGCTGCTAAGTTCACCTTTCTAGGAACACCTGAGTTCTCTGAAACTTGCTGAATTGTTTTAGGTCCACCTTCTGAAAGACCTTGCAATTCCCTGTTTATTGGCCTCCCTTGAGGAACCCTGAGAAGGTGTCCCTAGTCCATAATGTGGTGCTGTGGATAGTTATGGGGGAACTCATTACACAAATAGTCTGCCAGTCATGTAGATCAATCAATCAATCAGAATAGAGCTGGAAGGGACCTTGGAGGTCTTCTAGTTCAGCCCCTGTTCAAGCAGAAGAAACTATACCATTTCAGGCAAGTGACTGTCCGGTCTCTTCTTAAAAGCCTCCAATGTGAAGAACCCCAAACCCCTGAAGGCCAGCTGTTCCACTGGTCAATTGTTCTCACTGAGAGGAAGTTTCTCCTTAATTCCAGGTTGCTTCCAGATGTTACAAGATACTCCAAGTCTGTTTGCCTAAAAGATTATATGATTACTTATTAACCTGTAATAATGCTGGTTCCTATGAAGATTCTGCACATTACACCAGAAATACTTAACATCCTAGGACTTCTCTCAATTCATATACTGTACCTAGCTACATTTTTAAAACAAAATCCTTCTTATGTTAATGAAATTGTTAAGAAATACTTCTTGGGAAATGCCCATGGTATCAGCTGCTATCTGAAGAAGGTATTTCTTGTAAGATAAAAGGATAGAATGAGTGGTGGGATTCAATTTTTTTACTACCAGTTCTGTGGGCATGGCTTGGTGGGCGTGGCAGGAGAAGGATACTGTAAAATCTCCAGTCAGAGGTGGTATTTGCCGGTTCTCTGAACTACTCAAAATTTCCACTACGGGTTCTCCAGAAGTGGTCAGAACCTGCTGAATACCACCTGTGGACAGAATGTTAAAGAAATATTGCTTTTTTGCTTTATCAGATACAGAAAAATGCACCAAGTGTCCAGATGACAAATACCCAAATAAAGAGAGAGTCCAATGTATTCCCAAAGTTATAACCTTCCTGTCTTATAAAGAACACCTGGGCATCATCCTGGTCTTTTGCCCTGCTCTTCTTCCTCACAACAGGCCTTGTCTTAATCATCTTCTTTAAATACCGAGAAACTCCCCTTGTCAAAGCCAACAACCGGGACCTCTCCTTCATCCTCCTGGTCTCCCTCCTGCTTTGCTTCTTGTCTTCTTCTCTCTTCATTGGTCAACCAAGGAAAGCCACCTGCCTTCTTCAACAAACAGTCTTCAGCCTCATCTTCTCAGTCGCTGTTTCTTCTCTCTTGTCCAAAACCATCACGGTGGTGCTGGCTTTCCTGGCCACAAAACCAGGAAATCAGGTGAAGAAATGGTTGGGGAAGAGTTTGGTCAACTCCATCATCCTTTCTTGTTCTGCTGTCCAAATTATCATCTGCTCCATCTGGCTTGGAGTTTCTTCCCCCTTCCCTGACTCTGACCTCCACTCCCAGCCTGGAGAGATCATCCTTAAATGCAACGAAGGGGCCGTTGTCATGTTCTACGTGACCCTCAGCTACATGGGTTTCCTGGCTGCCATCTGCTTCACGGTGGCTTTCCTGGCCAGGAATCTGCCCGGGGCCTTCAACGAAGCCAAGCTGATCACCTTCAGCATGCTGGTCTTCTGCAGTGTCTGGGTGACTTTTGTGCCCACCTACCTGAGCACCAAAGGGAAATACATGGTGGCTGTGCAGGTGTTCTCCATCCTGGCCTCCAGTGCTGGTCTGCTGGGCTGCATCTTCATCCCCAAATGCTACATTATCCTTCTGAAGCCAGAGCTGAACACAAAGGAGCATCTCACAGCCAGAACAAATGTAAAAACATGAGTTATAACACCATTGTGATATTGGAAGAATTGTTCAAGTTACTTTTTATTTGGAAGGAGATATTAATTCCATTTAGATAGTGTACAGGAGTCAAAGAAAATTATATGTATATGTTTCTTGTAACTCCCTTCCCTTTCAGCTCAATAAAATTTGCTAAATTAAACTCTGTGAAAGTCATTCAAAGGAATTTGTTGTTCAGCAACTGCCAATGAACATGACACATTGTAAGTACCAGTAATCATTTGAGCAATTATTGCTATTAAAGTTCTAAATTCCTTGTGTGTGAGAGAGTGAGCAGGAGAAGAGGAAGATGGAAGCTGTGGGAACCAAGCTTGAATCATGTCCTATGAGAATCCCCATGAGAACCCTTGGAATGTCAGAAGGATGTGAAATTCACTGTTTGACCTCCTCTCAGCTGGGGAGGCAATTCTTTATCACTAGGACATAGTTCTTTCTTGATAAGACCATTTTACGGAAAGTGTTGACCACAACAGCTGTCTGGGGTTTAATTTGGAGTTGCTCTTACTTAGGGATCTACTTCCAAGAACTTTCCACTCCATGCTTTTCTTTCTTTATCCAGAGTATTAAAATGGCAAAATCTAACATTATTCAGGCCCTTCAGTTTTCCACTATACCTAAAACTTTTCCCTGCTTGTTCTGCTTTATGCTCTAGATGGGTATAAAGCAGACAGAGCAACTGCACAAAGCATCTATACAAAGTCTTTTTAATAGTTCATCAGGCATCCTGTCAACTCACAGTTATGACGAGGTTCTTCTTAATGTCTAATCCTTTGCATATCTGAATAGTGGTGTAGAAAGATATGAAGCTCTCATCCTTATGATGATAACCATGCTGATGATTGAAGTGACTGCATGGTAAAGATTCAGGCTAGAATGAGGAAGCCTCCCCAACCCCACAAGGGTCAATTTAATGACCAATCAGGATTACAGATGTGACCACATGACATGGACTACATTTCCCAGGATACCTTAACTACATTTACCATGATGCATTCCCTTAAGGGGACAGCTCTCAATTCCTAACTAACTACCCCATTAACTCTGGCTTGACAGCACACTGCTCCTCTTCCAAGCATGGCTTGTCTGTGAAAGGTTGGGGGATGTCCAGAGAAAGGGGACCTTGAGACTCTCCCCAGGAGGAGGTTGCAGGGATCCTGTTTAAAAGCATCCTTTACCAAACGGTCTGGATTGATGAAGGAGTGTCCAGTGCTTATTCATCCAGGTCCAAGAAGGAGGCGAGGAAGCGTGGGAATGCCCTGGAACAGGAACCCCTGGAAGGTCTTCTGCTTTCCAACCATACAGTCCCTAGTGCTGATCAGTCGGTCATCCATTTTGATATTTCAGAATGGCTTCTGATTGTGACTTGAGCCCTTTTGCAAATTCCATTTTCAGTCGGTTTAAAAAGCTCTGAAGGATCAGACTGAGGTCTCTCTGAGATTCCCAGTGACACATGGAGGCCTGGTTGCCCTCAGGCAGAAGAAGGCAGAGGCTGATGGCTTTGCCCAACTTGGAACATGTGTGATTCCCCACAACATCACTTTCCTCCATCACATCACACAGGAAGGGACACCCGCCATCTCACAACCCAAGAATGCCCAATTCTGATATCCCATATTAATTTGAAGCACCCCCAAGTTTTACACCCCAATCAGTAAGTACCGTGGTGGGACTGGAACTCAGAGGCTCCTGGGGATTGGTCCACAGTCCCCCAGGAATGCATGGACTCTATGGGAGGATTAGAACACAGAACCTCCTGGAGGGTGGATGAAACTCACCCACTGGCTTTCAGGCCTAAGGCAGGACTCGGACTCCAGGTCCCCTGGTGAGTGGTTCAGAGCCGCCCATTGGCAAGGCCTTCCTTCAATGAGTACCTTCACATGTACTATTCTGCTTTCAAGGGTGAAGAATGACCAATGGTGACTGATTGATGAGTTTCATTCTTCCCATTTGCTTCTGAGTTGAGCCCCATTTTCTCACTGAAGTTGTTGGGCTTGAATTCTTTCTCAGAAATTTCTTCCTACTAGGTGGAGTTCTGGATGATTTGCAGACTCTGCTAGGTGACCTCTTTCTCACAACGTAGGCAGATGGTGTCTAAAAACTTGCATTCAGTATGGGTGTGTGTGGCACAGCCTCACTGCAATAATCTCTGCTCTTTTTTCAGGCCTCTTTTTCCCAGGGTCTTTCCTTTCTTTCTCCATTCTGAGTCTAAAATTCCTTCCTCCACCTCACTGCAATCTGAATCAGAGTCTATTTGCTCACAATGGGTTGTTGTGGATTTTTCTACATCAGAATGCCTTGAGGCTGCATGAGGCCTTGTTAATCTTTTTCATGGCCGCTGCTGAGGACTTGGTGGCTTCCGCTGAAACAGCTCTTCGATGGCCTCCTTAAACATGTGATCTTAGGTTTCATTAACAGTTTGCTTTGTAAGACCTTATCTTTGAGGCCTAGGACAAACCGATCACGCAGCATGGCCTCTTCAAAGTTGGTAAAGTCACAAGCACCCCCAATGTCCCTTAAACTTGCCAATGGAAGTCATTAACATTTTCGCTTCCCCTTGATCCCGATGGTAAAACTGTCTCTTAATGAGGCACGATACTTGTGGGGTGTAATGGGCTCTTAAAAGCTTTTCCAAATCAGGCCATTCCATTACCTTCAATTCTGCAGCTCCCACGAACACCTTCGCCATCTTGAAGACTGCCGGACCGCAGTGCGTGAGAAAATACTGGCCCCGGCTTCGATGTCGTAGGTCAAGCTTCCAAGTTCTGGAAGCACCATGCGATTTATTCCCAGTCTTCCGCCGCCGCCGATCTTGGGGGTGTTCAGCACAGCCATCTCACTCTTCTGCTCGCTTCCCGCGTTGTCTCTTCTTCAGGGCAATCCCACCTTCGTCGCCAGTGTTAAGTTTGCATGAAGAGTCAGACGCGAAGAGCTTCAGTGAAGAGTTTATTAAGTGACTACAGCTCGAATGGACCCGAGTTGGCTGGGCTACGGCTGCTTTTTATAGCCAGCAGCCGTGGTTGCCAGCCAATGGGAGTGCAGGGTTTCTTCCCGCACTATTTAAACCAATACCATTTGACATTTTACAAGAACAGTTCAAATAAACCAATAACATTCAAACCTACATACATAACACTTCCCTTCCCCTTCCTATATTCCTTCCCATCCTTCTTCCTTCAGCCGACCCAGAGTTCATGCAGCCTCCTCGTTCATGAGGATTGCCTCCATTATCTCCTTGGACAGCCGATCGCACAGCATTGCCGCCTTCGCTTTCCTTCTTCCACAGAGAGAGAGGAGACCCATTGTAGTTTCAGGCAGTTCTAATGATAGGTATCAGAGAGAGAGAGAAAGGAGCAGCAAGACGCCCCCCAGGGCCCCCCTTTTCTGACACGAGTCTTGCTCCCTGGCTCCCATTCAGACGATCCCGCGGTGCCCGGAGGCTGCGCCCCCCCCAGGCTGAAAGTCTCCCCCCTCCCTCCTTCCCTCCCTCCTGCTTTCTCCGCTTCTCTCTCTGCGCCGAACTCTCTCCTCCATCGCGGGACATCAAGGGAGACTCTGCCCGGAGACCGATGATGCTGCAGAAGGGAGAATTCTCATTGGTCCAGGTGCCGCAGAGTCATTTTCTGTGCGAGTGCAGTAAGAAACCAGATCCCACCATCCCCCACGCAATAGGTCCTCTCTGCGAGTCTCGTGGCCCACCCTTGACTTAAGAAACGAGAAAACTTCAAGCTCTGAAGGAGCCCGGGGTCTTCCACCAACACAGGAGAAGAACAGAGAGAGTTTCAGGCAAGAAAGAAAGAAAACTCCCTACTCTTTCACTGCTCTGTGTCCCTCTTTACCCAGCACTACAATGTACAGGCAGTCACTTTCCTCAACCAATTGCCCCTCCTCCCAATTTTCTCATCTTCCAACAATTCTCGCCTTTGAAGAAAAAGCCAGTTTTAACAATGTGACTAAACAAGGAAAACCTCCGTAAACAGGACACGAATCTGTAAGGGGCAAGAGGGTGAGTCTGAGAAGTATCAGAATCCCCCTTTGTTTCTTTTCTTTCTTCTTTTCTTTCTTCTTTCTCCTCTTCTTTTGTTTTCTTCCTTCCTTCCCTTCCCTTTCCTTCCCTTCCTTCCTTCCCTCCCTTCTGGCATCCTGGTCATATTCCAGACAAGGGACAAAGGATGGAAACTGATCAGGAGAGATTCAACCTGACTAAAACCTACAATGAATGGTTGCAGGAACTCGGCATGGCTAGTCCAGGGAAGAGAAGGACCAGGGAGACAGGATAGCAGGCTTCCAATATTTGAGGGCTGCCCCAGAGAGGAGGGGTCAAGCTATTCTCCAAAGCACCTGAAGGCCAGACAAGGAATAATGGATGGAAACTGACCAAGGAGAGATTCAGCCTGGAAATAAGGAGAAATTTCCTGACAGTGAGAATCAACCCATGGAACAGAAGTTGCCTTCAGAAGTTGTGGGAGCTTCATCACTCAAAGCTTTCAAGAAGAGACTGGACTGCCACCTGTCAGAAACAGTGTAGGGTCTCCTGCTTGGGGGGGAGACGGTTGGACTAGATGACCTCCAAGGTCCTTTCCGACTCTGTTATTCTGTTGTCATTCATCTTCCCATCGTCTCTGCTTGAAGGTTTCCTTCTGGGCCCTCTGAGCTGCCCCCCCATCCCCCTTTGTGCGGCTCCCTATTTTGCAGAGAGTGGCAAAAGGGCCACTGAGGCAGGGCTGTCCTTCACCAAGATGGAAATGGCCGACAGAGTTGCCTGGGCTTCAGACTAACTATGGGTGGCAACATCTGGAGAAGGCGAGATTTGGTCTCCTTGGGGAAGCGGTAGAAGGCGACACCGTCCAGATCCAGGTGGGCCAAACGTCTCTTGTTAGGGTTGGGTTGGTTCCTCCCCATCCAGACCTTGGCAACCTCCAGGCACCCTGTGAGCACAGGAGTGAGTAGCATTGCATGTTTTCCTAGGTGCCAAATATTGAGAAAATGGGGGGCAGATAGTTGATTGGCAGCAGAGTGTGGTGGATCCTCCACGGGTGGGAGGTAGAAGGGGTGACACAGGTGGGGGCTGCATGCTGCGGCTGCTCTCCCAAGAGAAGCAGGGGCAGTTGGGCAGTGCGGGGCAAGGAGGTGAAGGTCGGTGTGTGTGTGTGTGTTGTTGGTCCATGGCTGGTGTGGCTGTTTTGGCAAAGGGCGGCCCCTCCTCAGTGGCGCCTACCATCCTTCTGCCTCGCCAAGAGGAAAACCTTCAGTCCAGGTTTGGGAAGATCCAGATCCAGAGAAGCAAAGACAGCGGGATTCACTCATTGCTCTTATTAATCCATCTTAGAATGGGCGGTTGTGTCTTGATCACAGGTGCACAAAGGCTGACAGTTCACTTCTGGGATCAGGGATTGGCCCAGAGCCCCCCCAGCCAACTTTCACGCCTGATGTGAGATTCAAACCATGAGCCTCTCAGGTTCTAGGCTGCTTCCTTGACCACTAGGCCACCTGAGGAGGAGAGGAGCAGCCCCTGCCCCACACAAGCTCCGGGCAGGTGCCATGGCTTCCTGGAAGGGTCTCACTCTGCCCCATTGGGAAAGCATCCAGGAGTCACTGCTGATTCTGACCCAAATGGGCTTCAAACCCAGTGCAGAAGAATCGGAGATAAAATGTATTCTGTGTATCAGTTAATTGCTCTGAAGCTGCGCTGAGATGCCTGGATTCCCCACCTGTGAAAATGGGAGCCCAAGACCCAAAGGGAAAGGAAAAGACCGGATCTTGCTCTGGAGGGAGCCGTGAAGGCAGGCAAGGGAGTTCAGCCCTGGGAGGGCGTTTCTCAGCACCTGCAAGAAGGGCCCCATCTCCTCGGGGAAGACCAGGCGAGCTGCTCGGCTGACAGGCAGGTGAAAGGGTGACGCCATCGCTTTCTGGGCCATTTTGGCTTGGGTTGCACTCAAGAGTGAACCCCACACCTTGCACAAGCCCCTATTTCTCCCCGCCTTGCTCAGCAGACCTTGGAAGCCAATTAAGAAAGGGGGGCTGGGCCCTCCCCTCCCCTTCTTTTTGCTACTTACTATTTCTCTTTATTTTACTTTCACTTACTGGGCCTCATCCTCTCAGCCAGAGCCCCTCCCCCCCTTTGCTCCTCCAAAGCCTCCCTTGGGGCTGGCCGAGAGCGTCTCTGGGAAGCCCCAGGGTGTGCAGCAGTCAAGGAAGCAGCAGAGCTGCCGGGTGCATTCATCGCCTTCCTACCAGCCCTGCTGTGGGGACAGAGCGCTAAGTGAGCGGCTCTGCGCCTCTTCCCTCCCAGCCCCATCAGAGCTCAGAGGCTGCAGGAGTGCTGCCAAAGAGGGCTGCCTGGGGAACTGGGGTGAAGATGTCTCTGGGGGGGCGGGAGCCGAAGCAGGGCTTCTAAGCAGCAGCTTCATCAAGTGTCTCCCTGCAAGAAGTGGCCAGCCAAGCAGGGGAAGAGGACATTGGAGGTGGTATTCTTTGGAGCAGCTGATTCACCAGCACCGGGCTCTGGGAAACCTCGGGATTTCACTTCACAGTGCCTTTGCTGAGGTTGCAGTCCTGTGGACTGGGAGAAGGTTATTCAATTTGGCTGTCCAAGGGGTTCTTTTCATCCAATAAAGGGATGGAGGGAGGATGCTGGATCTGTAGAAACCCTCTTTCCCAGGGAGGAGAGCTGCGGGAAAGGGCTGCTGACTGGGTCTCTAAACAAGAGATTTCACCCCCCTGTTGGTGTGAAGGGCACAGTTCTCAAGAATATCCTACAACTCTTGGAGCATCTTCCCTCTTTTCCTACCATCTCTTTCTCACACATCTAGCCTTTCAGCCATTGACAGTAGGAATAATTGCTTAAATTATTTTCTATAAGCTGTCTGGTTCTTGGGAGTAGCCAAATATTAAATTCCTCTGAATGACTTTCACAAGGTTCTCTTTGGCTACATTTATTGGGATGAATAGGAAAATACAAGAATTCCAGTCATTCCACCATTTCCCATTTCAAAACATATACATATATCATTCTTTGACTCCTGCATATTATCTAAGTGGAAATAATTAATCTATTCTTTCAAATAAAAGGAACTGTTACAATTTTTTAAATATCATGGTGTGATGTGTTTTACATTTGTTTTTGCTGTCAGATGCTCCTTTGTGTTCAGCTCTGGGCTCAGAAGGATAATGTAGCACTTGAGGATGAAGATGCAGCCCAGCAGACCAGCACTGGAGGCCAGGATGGAGAACACCTGCACAGCCACCATGTATTTCCCTTTGGTGCTCAGGTAGGTGGGCACAAAAGTCACCCAGACACTGCAGAAGACCAGCATGCTGAAGGTGATCAGCTTGGCTTCGTTGAAGGCCCCGGGCAGATTCCTGGCCAGGAAAGCCACCGTGAAGCAGATGGCAGCCAGGAAACCCATGTAGCTGAGGGTCACGTAGAACATGACAACGGCCCCTTCGTTGCATTTAAGGATGATCTCTCCAGGCTGGGAGTGGAGGTCAGAGTCAGGGAAGGGGGAAGAAACTCCAAGCCAGATGGAGCAGATGATAATTTGGACAGCAGAACAAGAAAGGATGATGGAGTTGACCAAACTCTTCCCCAACCATTTCTTCACCTGATTTCCTGGTTTTGTGGCCAGGAAAGCCAGCACCACCGTGATGGTTTTGGCCAAGAGAGAACGGCGACTGAGAAGATGAAGCTGAAGACCGTCTGTCGGAGAAAGGTGGCTTTTGGATGACCAATGAAGAGAAAAGGAGACAAGAAGCAAAGCAGGAGGGAGACCAGGAGGATGTAGGAGAGGTCCCGGCTTTGACAATGCAAGTTTCTCCATATTTAATGAAGATGAGTAAAACAAGGCCTGTGGTTAGGAAGAAGAGCAGGGCAAAAGAGACCAGGATGATGCCCAGATGTTCTTCATAAGACAGGAAGGTTATAACTTTGGGGATACATTGAATTCTTTCCTCATTTGGATATTTATCATCTGGACACTTGGTGCATTTTTCTGTATCTGAGAAAGTGAAAAATCAATATTTATTTAATATTTTGTGCTTTTATCTTACAAGAAATACCTTCTTTGGATAACAGCTCATACCGGCATTTCCCAAGAAGTATTTCTTAACAATTTCATTAAAAAGAGCATAAGAAGGATTTTTTAAAAAAATAGCTAGGTATATGAAGTTGAGGGAAGTTCTAGGATGTTAGTTATTTCCATTGTAATGTGTAGAAACTTCATAGGAACCTACATTATTAGAGGTTAATAATGTATCATATAATCTTTTAGGGAAACATCCTGAGTCCTGCCACATGGCAGTTAATGTACTGGACTTGGAGGATACCTACAGTATCTCGTAACATCTGGAAGCAATCTGGAACTAAGAAGAAACTTCCTATCAGAACAATTAACCAATGGAACAGCTGGCCTACAGAGGTTTGGGGTTCTTCAACACTGGAGGTTTTAAGAAGAGATTGACAGTCACTTGCCTGAAATGCTATAGTTTCTTCTGCTTGATGAGGGCTGGACTAGAAGACCTCCAAAGTCCCTTTCAGCTCTATTCTGATTGATTGATTGATCTACATGACTGGCAGACTATTTGTGTAATGAGTCCCCCATACCTATCCACAGCACCACATTATGGACCAGGGCCTTCTCAGGGATCCTCAAGGGAGGCCAATAAACAGGAATTGCAAGGTCTTTCAGAAGGTGGACCTAAAACAATTCCCCAAATTCCAAAGAACTCAGGTGTTCCTAGAAAGGTGAACTTAGCAGCACCTATCCAAAGTAAAAAGCAGAAGAGATATTTCCTCTGCTGTTAGTAAAGCTAGCCCAGTCTGCCACCCCTCCTCCCATCTCTTCCCAGCCTTCAAAGTCTTTTTATTTACTTCCTTTTAGATCAGAAATTGTGCATATTAAAAATTAGAAAGCAGCTGAGCTTCTATCTGTTTTTTAACTTGCATTTTCATGAAAATGTTGTGGATGGATCCAGTTTCACAAAGCCTCCCATTTTCCTCAGTATCACCCACCTTCCTGAGTGGAGAAGGTCCCCTCTGGACAAGGAATGTAGTCATAGCAGCAAACTGGGTCTCCTCGAGCCCTCTTGACAAATCCAGGAGGACAACTTTCCACACATTTGGACTGAGGCAGGGACTGAGCAGAAAAAAATAGGAATGCCAAAGAAAATATGTTAGGACTCTCCATCTATGGAAAATGGAGGGAGAAATGGATGTTAGCCAAGTAGCCACTGGTCTTCACTGAGGTAAATAAGAAATCTCTGACTACTTTTAAACAGATGCAGGAAGTATAACAACTGGCCGATTCTTCATTTAGTTCCTCCTTTTGATTTTCGAATTTAACGTTACAATAAAGTACTTTCTATTTAATAAAGTCTACAGGGATTGAATTGAAAAGAGATTTAAGTATGAAGATATAGTCATATTAAAACTGAGAATAAAGTTTACTGTAGAAGATTTAGGAAACTTTTATTCCATTAGATTTTTTAATATGAAATTAAACTCTGATGAAGAAAGAAACCTCTGACCAGTAAGATCTTGAAAGAGTTCATTGCAAAGCCACTCCACTGAGGTCCTGTCTCTTGAAGAACTTCCATTAGAAGACACCAACTGGCATGGAAGGCCAACCACCCTGGAGACTCTAGGCTTGGCCTACTGGAAATGGGACCTCAGACGTTGGAAAACAGAGAAAAGACACCAAAATTTCTCCCACCTTATTGAGCAACTTTAGCCATGAAAGAGCATCTTGGTTGATAGAAAGTCTCTGTCTTAGAAAATACGCCAGAGTCTTGTACTCAACATCCTTTTTGGGAAGAACCAAGAGGCCATCAATCCTCAGATCTGCTATTATCTCTTCATTTTGGTCCAAGTACAGTTTCAAGTTGGAAATATTCCAAAATTCATTTTTCTCCAGAAAGGGATGAAACTAGAATGGGAACATCCAGGAATTTGAAGAGAGAGAAAACTTGGGTTCTTATCCCACATTGAATTTCTTCTACAATTGTCTAATCTCCAAATATGCTTAATTAGGACACAAATACTGCCATTATATTTATAAATGAATGAAAAAGTTTGAGAAAAACTTGTCAATCATACACTGAGAAAATATAGAGAAAATATAATGAACACAATTGGTCAATTATAGGGAACATTCTAGAGAGGATAACAAATAAAATGAACAGAGAAAAAAAAGATAATTCATAAACTCTTTGAAAACAACAGGTTGATTCCCATAAAGCATGCATTTAGCAAGAAGAAAGTTGTCAGACTAATCTTCTTCCTGTTCATCCTGATGGAAAACACATCCAGATGTGCTAATTCTACTTGGTTGTAATACAATATTAACAGAATTTTGCAAATCTGAAAGAACAAATCTCCCACCACATCTTTTTTCAGCCTGGTAAGTTAGCGAGGATCCTTTCTGAGTTTATTTTCTCCCATTATGCAGTTGCAGGATTCTCCCCTCTTATCTGATCCTTCCCTAGGCAGCCTCTCTTCTCCTCATCCCAAAAGTCATTCTCACATATCATATCATATCATATTGTGGGAACTCTGGTGATATAACTGGATTTCAGTAAAGGACTCACAAACAATTCTGTGTTGTGATTAGAGACCTGAGGGGTGGATGGTATAATAGTTATGTGAAAGTGGATAAAAACTGTCTTCAAAATGATACTCAAATAATTTTAATCCTTTGTCAATCTTTCCCCTGAAACCTGAAGGTGATGGATAACACTTTGCCATTGCTCATCCAATTTTCTATGTTGTCATTAATACAGTAATTAATACTATCTTAAAGTAAGATTTAAAGAATATAAAGTTTTTAAACTTGCCAGTCTTATTTGAAACTTTCTTTTACAAGTTTGATAAAATAACAGTGGTTTTGAATCAACTTAAAGGTGATAATCAGAAGCAAGCAACAGTTGTTGAATCAGATGGATTGGAGCTTGTGCTGAGGCAGAATCCATCGTGACCCATAGAGGGGCTTTTAAATGCCCTCACCTACAATTTGGTGTTAGTGTGCCCCTGGCATTTCCCAAAGCCTGATGGAGAGGCTACTCCAAGGCATACCTGGGGTCATCCTTATTTCGACGACTTCCTACTGTCAGCCGCAACCGCATGAATTAAGGGAATGTTTAAGGGCAGTTCTTATAAAGTTCAAGGAAGCTGGACTTAAATTAAAGACAGAAAAGTGCCAGCCAGCTGTCCCAAAGGTCGAATTCCTTGGATACCTGATTGATGCATCATGCACACACCTGACACCATTGAAAATACAGGCCATCCAAGACTCCCATCCCCAGAAACAAAATGGAATTACAAGTCTTCCTGGGACTCTTACATTTCTATCACATATTCTTATCCCATAAAGCATCAGTTGCCGAACCATTACACAGACTTTTGGACACTAAAACCGCAAGATAGGTGGGGCAAAAAGAGAGCTCTGCTTTTAAAGCTGTTAAAACCTACTAACATCACAAAGTGTGTTGATTCATTGACTTGTCTCCACTTAGAGAGGGCCTCCCTGAGGGCTGCTGTATCCAGTTGTTGAGAATTGTTGTGATATAACACAAATTCCCTCCTGACAAGCAGAGGAGAGAAAGTCCTCATGAAAATCTCTCCACTATCTGTGCCTGAAGCAAAGAGGCCAATCAGGGTCCATCTGAAATGGAGGAGCAGTTGAACAATTGCTGGGTACTGGATCCCTTCTTTGGGATCCCTTCTTTGTAGAAAAGGGAATTTGCTTTTATTCGTCAGAGCCTCTGAAGCAGTTTTACAACTGATCTGAAAAAGCAATGAAGAATACTTGGCATCAGATCAAATCCAAAATATTAGACTTTAATAAATCCAACCTGGTTCTCATGAATATATTAGAATAGTTTGTTAATTAGACAATGTTTAAAATATTACAGGCAGAATATTAGCAAGATTGAATAGTACTGGAAAATAATAAATTTAAAAAAACAATAAAAATATAAATTATTGCAACTAGATTAACATGTGCAAATGCCAACTGAAGGATTCTATTCCAATAAAGGGCCTATGATAATATTTGAGGATTGCTGCATCTTTTTCTTCTGTATCCCAGATTCTTTGTGGAGGAATCTTTTTTTTCCAATTTTTTAGTATTTTTAGACCAACATACAGAAACAAAACATAAACAAATATAGACATAAACATAAAAAAATCTTTTTTTGAGAACAGTATGCTCCTGAGTCATCACTTCTCCATACAGATATAGATTCAATTACTCACTCATCTAGTATATTCTAATCCTTTCTCATAAGAATTTAAACTATTTCTTTCCATAGTTTTTCCCTTTCTCTTCCTTCTATAATCTTATTTCAATTATTCCATTCCTTTTAGATTTAATTACATTTTTTCCAGTTTTCAATATCTTTCCAATCAATATTTTACACTTTTATCTGTTTACAATTTTATACTATCTTATAAAACCTATTTTGCCCTGTGATTGCTAATCTGGAGAATAACACCTCTATCTTTTTAATTGTTATCCATTCCAATTATTATTTAACATTTAAATTTCACCTTTACAGTTATTACCTTTATTTCACCTCTATTTTATAACATCTAACTATTATCAATCAGATTCTGCTTGGTACATTCCTTTACAAATACCCATTAAATTCTTAACAAAGAAAAAGAACACACACACATATATAACAATAATAACTAAGGTAATTATTTCTATTCAAATTCAATTCAGCCATTAATTCATTTCTATTTAAAATATTTTTGTTGCCATTTAACATCCATATCACTATATTTCAACCAAAAAACAATATTAAAGCATTCCATACTTCTTTTAGTTTTATACTTTTTAAAATATTAAAAGCCTTATTTCTTTTATCCTCATTTACCTATTGAAGAAAAAAATGCACATCACTTTAATCACCTAAAATTTTTTTCTCTACTAATATAAATTTAGAATCCTTCTCTTAAAGAACTACTATGAAATGACTTTATGAAATCTGTGTACTTTTCTTTTCTTGTTGTACATCTTGATTCAATCTTGGCTTCCTTTTCCATCCTCTTCTTCTCCCTCCCTTTTATTTCCTTTTCTATCTAGTTCCCCTTCATATTCTCCTTCTGAGTCATAGTATTATAATTACTTTCATTTTTTTGGTTGCTCTTCAAATCTTAGATTTAACTTTTTCCTTCCTCTTCCCTTTTTCTTAAGCACCCTTAGTAAATCATTTTTCTTTTGAGTCCTGTTCTTCTCGCTTCTCAGCCAGTTCTTCCTGTTGTTCCGCATATTTCAGGATCTCTGTTTCTATCAATTGTGCCTCTTCTTTACAGTCTTTAAGTAGCATTTTTAATTCTTCAAAGGTGATGACATTTTGAAAGTGTTTTTAAAAGCAACCCCAGTTAGTTTTAAATCCACTGTCCAAGATTGCAGGAGTCCTCCAAAAATCCAAAGCTATTTCTTCTTTTCTCACTTTCACTTTTCAGGGGCTTTATTGGCTTGCAACAAAGTTTCAGTTACAATGTATTTTCAAGTCTTGTCACAATTTAGTGCTATTTAAGTCCAGGTGGTATCCTCCATTTCCAGACTCCACCCTTTTTATCTTTTCTTCCTATTTTTCTTTCTCTCTTTTAAAAAGAAAAATTCTTTAAAATTATTCACAGATCATTATCCCTTCGACACTTAGTTTTCAGCTGACCAAAGCCTGTTAATGTCAAAGTGGATTGATATCCATTTCTTATGCCAAGATATTCCAAACCATTTAAAGCTGCCAATATTAGAGGAGAAGAAAAAAAAAAACACCAATTCTTTTTCCTTTCACTTTTCTTCACCGCTTTAGAAGACTTTTAAAATTAGTATTATTTTTACTGTTCTGCCAGGTACCTTAGATAGATATTTTCAGTTTCAAACCTGGCCTGTCAAACTTTCTCTTTCAAACTTCCTCCTGCACAATCTTGTCTGGTAGAGTTCTTTGAGGTGGCCATTTCTGGCCACCACTGCAACCGCCTTCGGGAAAGGGGAAAAAACCAGCTGGGGAGGGGAGATGTGGCTCTCCTTGACCCTGCTGGTGGCTCCCCTCTCTTCACCACCTCTACAGGGCAGCTTAGCCCCGAAGCCAGCCATCTCGGGGTGCTCCGGCGGCGAGCACAGATCGAAACTGTGCACAGTCGCAGTTTGGTCTGCCTCCAAAGAATCCCAAACCGGATATCCGGAGGCATCTTTTTAGTTTCTTCCCCAGTTGTACAAGATACAGGGAGACTTCAGTTGCAGTCTAGGATTGCAATGGCTTTTTTTGGCTGCTGCCACACACCGCTAGCTTATATTTAAGGGACTGTCCACTCGGACTCCAAGATCTCTGTCACAGTCACTGCTATTGAGTCTGGTGTCAGCTAATCTGTAAGTGTACATTTGGTTTTTCTTGCCGAAGTGTAAAACCTTACTTTTCTCTACAGTGAATTTCATTTTGTTAGATAAGCCCAGTGTTCAAGTCTATCTAGATCCATCTGGATCTTCAGCCTGTCTTCTGGGGTGTTGGCTATTCCTGCCACTTTAGTGTCATCTGCAAGTTTGATGAGTTCCTCATCCAAACCATTGATGAAGATGTTGACCTAAACCTGGGCCTAAAACGGAACCTTGGGGTCCCCCACTGCTTTTTTCCCAACATGTAGATGAAGCTCCATTGAGGATCACAGGTTGAATCCATCTGGGGGTGATACTGTCTATCCTACATAGTTTTATCTTACTGAGAAGTAGGTTGTGGTTTACTTTGTCAAAGCCTTTCTGAAATCCAAGGTTACAATGTACACTGCATTTCTCTGGTCCACTAATTTAGTAATTTTTTTTTTCAAAGAATGAAATAACATTTATTTATGATCTGTTTTGGATCCTTCATTAGTCCTAGGAAGTTGTTCATAACTAAACTGAATAATAAGGGTTCAAATATGCCTCCTTCCCTTCCTCCTTGATAAGTATTGGTCCTTCTTCTCATGGCTCCATTGAACCCAAACCTCCCTCTCAAACAAGGGCTTGGATCAGGGCCAAATGTCAGAGCTCCATTTTGAGGCAATCAATTTCCTCCATAATATTTTTGTTTATTGTGTCAAATGCTGCACTAACATCTAGAAAGCCAGCAAACCGTGATTTACGTCTCTCTCTCTCTCTCTCTTTCTCTCTCTCTCTCTCTCATCACAGTCAAGTTTTATATATATATATATATATATATATATATATATATATATATATATATATATATGTAGGTCTTGGTGTATTCGGGTCTTGTCCCGTGTAAGATTGAGAATACCTTGGCAACGTTTCGACGAAATCTCATCCGCCATCTTCAGGCTGGTGTCTTCAGCTTCGTTTGAATACAGTGCATTGTATTGTATTGTGCCATTTTACAAAAGAAAAGAAAAAATAAGATATACTGATAGTAAAAATAATAATACAATATAATAATTCTAACCATATTTGTAATTATATTCAATTATTTATGTTCCTGTTAATTATATTAGCATACTTGTAGTTTTGAACAATATTCATATTTTACTTAAACATAGCAATACTTTCTTCATCTAATTTCTACCTCTTATCTCTGCTTTTACCAAAGGTTTTACCATTGATAAAACTTACTCCACGTTAAATAATATTCTGTGTCTCCTTTATCCTTTATTTTCAATGTCAATCTATCCATCTCTGCACAGTTCAATATGTTCCGAATTATAATTTCATCTGATATATTTTGTGATTAAATATTTCAAGACAAATTTGTTGTCAATATTAGATTATTCTTATAAATGATTTATTATAAATAAAACCTTAAAACCTTTTGGTTCTTCTGCAAGGGATGCATTTGTCTCAAGTTTAACTTGAGGATCATGACATAAATTTTAGCCACAATATCTGCCAATCTATTTGACCTTTAATTGCTAGAGTCCTTTTTATTCCACATTTTAGGTAGATAAAATGCTACTATTGCCAACTTCAATCCCACTTGATATGGTAGGCATTATTTATATGTGATAATGAACATGCCAATAGAGGCCCCAACCACTAGGATATTTTTTGATCAATTAAATAGTTGGTAGAATGTCTTCTCCAGGGAATGTATTCCTTGCATTTCAGTCCTTTTATGATTAATTTCAACATGAACACAATGGGGTAAAATATTGAAACGTTCACTAATATGGAGAAAAGCAACTCTTGAATTCCATGGAGAAGATGTGATTGCCTCTATTGCGTACCCACCAACACCTACTACTCACTGTACCAGATGGAGAAAAACACACACAAACCTGTGGGACTTTATAGGTGCCTCCTAATGTTGACATCTGGATGGAGACGGTCCTGACAGCTTGATCAAGAAGAGCCAGAAGGTTCTCCTTCCTTCCACAGCTGTAGTTGGGGACATTGGCTTCTCCAATGGAGAACATGTCCAGCAAGGCATCTGAAGTGCGAAAAGTGCTCAAGGAGTTGTCATGGATGTTGTAGCCCAGGGTGAGATTGTGCAGGAGCTGGGAATTCTTGTTGACCATTTGAATGGCAAAAATGAATAGAATGCCATCATAAAAATCATAAACATCCCTATTGTAAAAAAAATGTTATAATCAACAGGAACAACAAATACTTTTGTTATATATAATTAATCCTCCACAAGCCTACTGAGCCTTAATCCAACATTGATCCAAAAGCAATGATCAGTTAAACAAATATGGAATTTGGCTGAGGTATGGCAACTACAACTGGTTCAATCACTACTTTAAATAAAAATCATAATTCAAGTGATAAATCAAGGATTGAACTGAGAGAGGAAAATAATCTGCAGTCCTTTCAGCTTTATTTCAGACCCCTTTTTGGATGTCAAAATCATTCAGGAAATTAGACTTATCCCCCAATATAGGAATAAATGAGGGGAAAAAAACAGAAAAGAAGGAGAGAATGGAGGGAGTGAAACTCCATCACCCAGAATGACTTACGAATCATGGGAAACAAACTGAAGAGAAGGAGCTGCATTGAAAAACAACTTTATATGCACTCTTTCACTTCCAGTGATGACTATACCAAGGAGATGGTCTCCTGGGCTGTAAAAGCTGCTTGGATTGTTCCCATCCTGGTGCTTGAAATTCAGAGGGCATTTCCTTCTCAGCTTCCCCGGGACTGGATGGGACATCAGCAGTAGCAGAAGCAGAAGCAGGAGGCCCATAATTTATGGGGGAATCAACCAATTCCCTTCCTGTTTCTAAAGAAGAATTGGAAGAATTCAAAGGACTTTCACAAGGTAGAATATTTGGCTGTTTCCTGATTGAAACACAGAGAAACACTCAGCTGCAAAGGAGAGAGACGTACATTCAAGAGCACAGACCCTGCCTTTCCCCAAACTCCATATTTGCCTCTCCCCAAACTCCCTATTTCTCTGCCCAAAGTCTCCCCTGGAGGATTCAGCAGAGCTGAAGCTTTTATCATAATTCTCCCTCTCAGGAGGGATTCCTGGTTAAATCAACTAGATCTTGGACGTAAAGATTGTTGGGAAATTCTCTGGAGAGAAATGAAAGGGGAATAAGCCCCATGCGATTCATAATAATAGGGGCAAAGATTGAATTAAATCCATCATCTAGAATTGAGAGGTTTGGGGTCTCCATCCTGGAATCTGACCCCAGAGGGAATACACGGCACTTGTGGTTGAAGACAGAAAGAAATGTGACATTTGTTGACATTGTGCTTCAAGAGAACATCCCAGGGGCCAGTTAATGCCAGAGCATGTCACGGATCTGAAATAACTGCCTGCTGGGTTGCAACCAAAATTTACTTTATTTTGAAAGCTAATGCTCAAGGGCACCACCACAAAAGGGCTGATGTAATAGTGCAGCCAGGCTCTAAGAAAAAAAATCAACTTTAGTGAAAAACTGGTTGCCAGAACTTTGCAGTTTTTAAAAAAACACCTACACACAAACACCGAGAGAGTTAGAAAAAAAACAAGTGAAAAAGGATGGAGAAATCAAGGCTGCCTCTCACCCCATGGAAGGGACAGAGGGAGGGAAGGGGAGCTCAGGAGCCTCGTGTTGAAGATGGAAAGCAGATCTCCAAAATCCAATTCCATCTTCAGAGACTTGGGAATGCAGAAGCCCATATCCCATGTTCCCCTTCCTCCCTTTCCCATGCAAAGGCCAGGCAAGGGGTCTCTTGCAAAGATGCCAGGCAGGACTCTGCCTGGCTGAGTGGGGAGTGTTAGGATATGTGCAGAGTAACCCTTGTATAACAAGGATATGCACATGGAAACATTTATGAGAACAGTTATGAATAAATATACAGCCACACAGAGTTAAATCAAATTGTTTTAATGTTTACTTGAAGAAATAGCACAGTCCAATAAACAGTCCATGCCATACATGTTTTAACAGTCCAGAAATATCCAGTTGTAAAGTCTTCTTACCGGTTTCACATCTTTTACAGCAGACAGATATCAAACCATAATACAACAGATAACCTTCGATATCAACAGAATATCAAAGTAAACAGGGTTAGTCAATATTGGTCCGTAGTCAGTCAGTATCAGTATCAAGAGAGATCATCAGTGAGAAAGAGAATTAAACCATGATCTATAGCTCACTCTTGTGGCAACTTGCAGCATAACCAACCAACCAGAACATAGTATAATACATTACAGTATTTTTCCTTAAAGCTACAGACATATATACTTGTGGTTTATATGTTGTCAACCCAACTATGTTGTGTACATATACATAACATTCTCCCCTTTGGGTTGGTCAATATATAATGCATTACGTCTTCAATTCATAACTTTTACACAATTAATAACTTTACATCCTCATACAATTTCATAGAAATTAGAAGATTCTTTATCTAACTTGACATACAATGCTTGTTTGAACTCTGTTAGATTTACGTCTCTCTCTAATTGACTTTCTAGGAAACTCAGTACATGTTGTTTGTATATTTTCTTCCTCTACCTCCCCTATTGAATCCTCATCTTTTACAGTTATAGAGGGTTCTTCTTTTAATGATTCATCAATATTCCTATCATTTTTATGATCAGTGAACAATGGAGTTTTTACAATAATACTATGTTTTTTATTATTATATTCTTGTTTAAACTTTTGCCAGCCAACATGCTCCAGAAATTTAGCACTTGCACTCCAATATATATTAGTAGTACCTGGCTCCCAAAATTTAAATAATCTATGATTAGCTCCATAACCTATAAAATACAATTTCTTATCTCTATGTTGTCCCTTTTGCCTTACTTGCGTGGGAATATGAACCCATGCTGGGGTTCCAAATGTATGCAAATAACTAAGATCTGGTTTTCTTCGATGCCAATGAGTAAATGGTAATTCACCAGTCGCTGAATTTATCACATTATTCAAAACATGGTTAGCACACATTATTGCCTCACCCCACAGTTGCTCTGATATACCAGAATCAGACATCATATTCCTAGCCAATGGATGGAAAATGAAAGCATGTGGAGAAGGTACTACATATTGTTCATGTATTAATGAAAGTTTACCGATGTTATATGTACCTGGAATGAAGTTTAATTTGCTATCTGTAAGAGAAATGGAAAAAGCAGGATCTGTAGTAACATTTAAGGGAGATACATGTTTAATAGACAAACAAGGTAAAAGTATCCCCCCAACATGCAACTCGGGGACCCATAAACCAGGTTAGTCTCTTCCCAGGAATGGGGACTGCCCCAGATCCCCTCCTCCTTCCTGGCCATCCTGGGCCTTCTCTGTGGGTCTGGGCTTTGCTTTCCCCTGAGTGCCCCATGCATGGAAAGGGGTGGCTGTGCCATATGGGATATGGTCTCCCCCATTTCCAGGACTTGGAAGCTGGAAGCTGGAGGGGGATGTTGTAGATCTGCTTCCCTTCCCCAAAACGAGGCTCCCCAGCTTCCTCCTCCCAAGAGGGGCTCCCTGTTATGTATATGTCCATCTGGATCTTGAGCCTATCTTCTTGGGTGTTAGCTATTCCTGCCAGCTTAGTGTCATCTGCAAATTTGCTAATTCCCCTTCTATTCCCTCATCTAAGTCGTTAATGAAGATATTGAAGAGTCCTGGGCCTAAGACGGAACCTTGTGGCACCCCACTGCTTACTTCCCTCCATGTAGACTTAGACCCATTAAGGACTACTCATTGAGTATGGTTTGTCAGCCAGTTGCGAGTCCATCTAGTGGTGGTGCTAGCTATTCCACCTTTTTCTAGCTTACTAAGAAGTAGGTTGTGGTCTACTTTGTCGAATGCCTTGCTGAAATCTAAATATATTATGTCCACAGTATTTTGCTGGTCTACTAATTTAGTCACTATATTGAAGCATGAAATAAGATTGGTTTGGCATGAAACCCATGCTGACTGCTAGTTATTACTTTACTTGTTTCTAGATGTTGGCAGATCTGTTTTTTTTTATGATCTTTTCCAGTATCTTTCTGGGTATTGAGGTTAGGCCTGATTGGTCTGTAGTTTAATGGGTCTGTTTTTCCCTTTTGAAGATGGGTTCCACCTCAGCTCTTTTCCAGTCCTCTGGTAGTTCCCTGGTGCTGCAGGATTTTTGAAAGATATGGTGCAGTGGTTCTGAGATGACCTCTGCCAGCTCCTTTAAAACTCTGGGATGTAATCCATCAGGTCCCGATGATTTGTGTTCATCAAGATCAGACAGGTGTTCTCTTACTATTTTTTTGCTTATTTTAACTTTTATTTCTGTTCTGTCTTTTACAGTTATGTTTTTGGTTGGTTGAGCTATAGTTTCTTTTTGCATGAAGACGGATGCAAAGAATGAGTTAAGCAGTTCTGCTTAGTCTCTGTTGCCTGTTACTTCCTTGCCATCTTCTCTCTTTAGTGGACTGACTGTTTCCTTGACTTTTTTCTTGTTATTTATATGTTGGAAGAAACTTTTTTAAAATTATCTTTGACTTTTGTTGCAAGTCTTTGTTCGTTCTGAGCCTTTGCTATCCTGATTTTGTCTTTGCAGATTCTGGCTATCTGCTGGGAGGGACGGAGAGACAGAGAAAGAACAATTCTCTAACAAACAATTTGGTTTCAGAAAAAAACTATCCTGTAATCTGCAACTCTTACACTACAAAAACATATGGACTACACAACTCGATCAGGGCAAAGCAATAGACTCAATTCACATAGACTTCTGTAAAGCCTTTGATTCAGTGGTACACGACAAACTACTCCTAAAACTAAAATCTTATGTTATCTCTGGACACCTGCATAACTGGATAGAGGCATTCCTGTCAAACAGACAACAAATGGCCAAAATTGGGAGCGTCCTATCAAATTCTGTACCTGATTGTGACTTGAGCCCTCTTGCAAATTCCATTTTCAGCCAGTTAAAAAAAGCTCTGAGGGATCAGACCTTCCCCCAAGTTTTACACCCCTAATCAATAAGTACCGTGGTGGGACTGGAACTCAGCCTCCTGGGGATTGGTCCACAGTCCCCCCCAGGAATGCATGGAGCCTGTGGGAGGATTAGAATACAGAACCTCATGGAGGAGTGGATGAAACTCACCCATTGGCTTTCAGGCCTAAGGCAGGACTCGAACCAGCCAGTCTTCGGTCTCCAAACTACAGGTGGCAACATCCAGAGGAGACAAAGTTTCCTCTGACTGGGGGGGGGAGATTTAAAAGAGGGAAGCAGTTTGGATCAGGTGGGGGGGTTGGGGTGGTGCCATTTCCCCCCTCCCAGACCTTCACAGCGTCCCCACATTCTGCCAACACGTGAAGAGAACCGCCTGGCCGAACAGGGTCCGTCTCTTTGCTGCTTCTCTTCATTCATATGTGCGTTTGGTGAAGTTGTTGGATGAGGGCATTTGGCAGGAGAGAGGGCAGGACCGTTAGGTCAGGTGAGGCCATCCAGACGATCCCCCAGTGCCTGGAGACTGCAAGGGTCCGGAAGGAGAGGGAGCTGCTCCCCATAGCTTGGAAGGCTGGGAACAGGATGGGGCCAGGAGACTTCTGGGACCCCACTTCCCCCACTGAGGGTCCCTTGCCATCTCCCCAAGCCAGGGGAGGGAGCGCCTCCTGGTCCTGGCCTTCCAATGACATCATCCAGGGAGATGAAGCTGCCACCTTTTCCAGAGCAGCCCCGTCCCTGAAAGAGGCTCCTCCGAGGGTGGGGCCTTGGCGGCTGGATGGCTGGAGGAAATGAAGGCAGGTTTTTGTAGATGTCAGTTGTGGGGAACTGAGAGATTTTTGTGGGGGGCAGTTGACTGATGGCAGAGCGTGAGGTTGAAGGGGCGATGTGGGTGGAGGCTTGTGAGGCAGCGTGGGGCAAGGACTTCAAGGGAGGCGGAGGAGGTGACAGTTTGCTGCTGGCTGGGGCTGGGGTGGCTGCCCTGGTGGCTATGGAGAAGAGCCGGGAGAGGTGCACGCCATGGCTGTCTGTGGAGCAAAACCATCAGTCTCAGCCTTCTTCTGCTTGTGGGAGAACCAGAGGTATTTGTGGGAATCTTAGACTGACCTCAGTCTGATTCATCAGATCTTTTCCTATCTCCTTAAAATAGAATTTGCAAAGGGATCATATTTGCAATTAGGAGCCATTATGGGACCTCAACATTGATGACCAATTGATCAGCAATCTCTGTGATGAAGCCAAGCTGATCACCTTCAGCATGCTGGTGTTTTGCAGTGGCTGGATGACTTTTGTGCCCACCTACCTGAGCACCAAAGGGAAATACATGGTGGCTGCGCAGGTCTTCTCCATCCTGGCCTGCAGTGCTGATCTGCTGGGCTGCATCTTCCTCCCCAAGTGCCACATTATTCTTCTGAGGCCAGGCCTGAAGACAAAGGAGCATCTCACAGCCAGAATAAGTGTAAAAACATGAGAGATAATAGCATGACATTGAAACATTTCTGAAACTTCCTTTTATTTGAAAGGAGATATATTTTACATTTAAGATGGCATGCAGAAGAATATCGTATACCTGTGTTTGAAATGAGAAATAGTTCAATGTTCTGTTCCATCTCAATAAATCTCACTAAAGAGAACTCTGTGAAAATAATTCAGAGGAATCATTCAGAGGACCTCCCGCTCCCACAGGGGACCTATCCCACCATGTGCATCCTCACAACCATAGGAAGGACCACCTGATACCCTGGAACCATTTTCTGGGCTAGGGTTACGGTGGGGCAAGATCACACCATCTACCATGTTGTGGGCAGTTTCACCATTTGAGCTACAGACTTCACAGGCCACACTTTATTAACAAGTTTTACATGACCACGGAAAGACCACACAAAAAGAGTAAAGGAAAAGGAAAAAAAATGTACCAATTCTATAACTTTCTCCCTGTTTACCCAACAATATAGTCTACAGGCTGTCACTTTCCTGCCTCTCATCCAAAGATCGATATTGTTAGAAAAGATGGGAAATGAAGGCCTTCATTCATCATGAAATTCCTCTTCAGACACAAGGAACTTCAAAATCAGCCCCAACTTAGGATCCATATATGGAGTTCTGATGTGAAAGGACAGCCCTGCCCTTAACACTAGGCAGGCTTCAAGTGTGCCCTTGGCTTCCTTGGCGTTCAAAGACAGGCAGCCCCACCGTTGAGGGACAGAAACTTAAACTAGACTGTTGCCAAACTCCATAACTCTGGGTGACCTTCTCCAGCTGTACTTGGAGACAAGAGGCCATGCTGAAGGACAACAGAAGTCAACTCCCTGGTTTCTGAACTCCCTTCGTCCAGCGTCACTTTCTGGACATGTCCTGATAGGAAAGACACACAACCACAACAAAAGTGTCCTCGGGAGTGGATCTGTGATTTTTCACTCAGATGCTTTTTTCCAGTCTCTCCTCTGCACAGAGGAAGTTTAGGATCCCAAGAGAAGAAATTATTTCTCCCTGTAATAATGACCATCCAGAGCTTTGAGATCTTGTACTACTTCTCCAGTGGCTGCCTTCCACTTAGAAAGCAGACTGAAGCCCCATGAATGATGGACCTCCTGCTTCTGCTTCTGGTGCTGCTGGTGCCCCAGCCAGTCTCTGGGAAGCTTGGAATGAAATGCCTGCTGAGTTTGGAGGACCAGGATGGAAACAGTCCACTGAGCTTTTACAGGCCAGGAGACCATCTCATTGGTATTTTTACCACGGTCACAGCCATGCTGCGAACATCTTGGCTTTTCAACATGCCTCCTTCTATTCAGCCTGATCCGTAAGTCATTCAGGGTAATTCAGGAGCTGCATTCCTTCCATTTGCATTTTTAACATTCTTTTCTTCTTATTTCCTTTATTCTTATATTGCAGCACTTGTCTGATTTCCTGAATAATTTTCATTTCCATGGCTTCTCTCTTTTGTCTTATTTTGTGGAAGAGATTCAGATCCACAGTTGGTGCTAAAAAAAAAGAACCCTGAAAGAATTCCAGATTATTTTCTTCTTCTCCCAGTTCATTCCATAATTCATCCCTTAAATACTGGGTTTTATTTACAGTAGTGATCCTTGGTTTTGAATCAATAGAGTCTAGTTAAGATTCAGTACATTTGTGGAGACAAAGAGGATGTAATTTTTATAGAAATTATTTGTTGTTGCTTTTGATTATAATAATAAAACTTTTTTTACAATAGGATTACTTATGGTTTTTTAAATGCCTTACAATTAATTCTTGCTATTCAAATGGTCAACAAGAACTCCCAGCTCCAGCACAATCTCACACTTGGCTACGACCTCCATGAAAACTATTTGAGCCCTTTACGCACTTCAGATGCCTTGCTGGACATTCTCTCCACTGGAGAAGCCAATGTCCCCAACTACAGCTGTGGAAGGAAGGAGAACCTTCTGGCTCTTCTTGATGGAGCTAGAAGGGACATCTCCATCCAGATATCAACATTAGCAGACCTCTACAAAGTCCCACAGGTGTGTGTGTGTTTCTCTGTTTTGGTGTTTTGATGCAACCATATCTTTTCCATGGAATTCAAAAGCTGTTTTTACAACATATCAGCTATGTTTATAAATAAAGTTATATGTATAAACAATTCCAGGCAAGTTTGTCCAAAAAATAACTGTGGGTAAAATATATGCCATGTTCCTTTTAAGTAAACTTGAGATTGGGTAGAAGAAAAGTGTATTCGTTGAAGAAGAGCAAGAAGGTTTTAGGAAGAGTTAAAAGCTGTATAAATTTGTATAGTAAGTAAGAAAACAATTAATAATGTAATATTTTCAAAAGATTTGTCCTGAAATATCTAATCACAAAATATGTCAGTTGGGTAAACCACAGTTTGCTGGCTTTCTAGATGTTAGTGCAGCATTTGATACAGTAGAGGGAGAAACATTATGGAGGAAATTGATTGCCCTCAAAATGGAGCTCACCCTGTTGACCCTGATCCAAGCCCTTTCTCCAAGCCCTTGTTTGAGAGGGAGGCTTGGGCTCAATGGAGCCAGGAGAAGAAGGATCAATACTTACCAAGGAGGAAGGGAAGGGGGCATATTTGAATCCTTGTTATTCTCTCTCGATATTAATTACTTGCCTGCACTAATGAAGGATCCTGAAATACATATATCTAGCATGCTAAACGCATATTAGAAGACCATAGTTTATTATTCACAAAGAATCCAGGCTATTGAAGAAGAGAAATATGTAACCATCCTCAGTAAGGTTGGAACACTTAAATGGATCAGCTGCTCCCAACACACCTTCCAAATTGCCAAGTATTGAAACCAGAAATGCCTATAGGGTGAGTCTCCAGAATAAGAGGTTACTTGAATTAGAGGGCCATGAATTAAGGTTTGGATGGCACACCTACCTATGGAATGATAAAAATAAAGTGAATGTTGATTTTAATAATCACTTTGTTAGATGTGCCACACTAAGAGTTTGGAATAAATATAAAGCAAGGCTCTCAATGAAGCTGCCCTTTTGGGTGTCACCCCAGGAAGCCTTTTTTAAGAAAAGAAATGGAGGTAAAGCCAGACTGGTGATGTATGGTAAAATTTTATCTTTCAAGTCTGGTAACCCAATACTAAAGCCAAGGGAAGCACTTGAATCAGAAGTTATGTTTGCTATTGGTTTACTTATCAACAACTGAAAGAAAGATTTAAACTGGATAAAAAGTGCTATGTGTCAGCTACTGAACTTTTCCCATTCAACTGAAAGAATGAACTTCTGGAAACTAGATGTTTCAAAAGGAGGAATCCTTTATTGAGATGAGATAATTCAAATAGGGTTTCAAAGCAGAGTCTATCGGCTCCCAGGCATGCAGTGATAGATAAGGAAAGTTAGGACCTCTCCCCTTATCTTGATGTGTATTTTGTCAAACAAAGAACCAACATGTTAATTCCCCCTCCCCTCCTCTGGGAACAATCTTTTGAAGAGTTCTCAGGAAGTATCTTCTGGAACTGGAATTTTTATGGTCCCTTCTCCCCTTGCTGTCTCTTCCAGAGGTGACAGGTTTCTGGAGCATCTGGCTCCAATCCTTCAGTTGTATATCATGTGTAGGTTATACAAATTCAATATAAGATTTAATATATTCAGGTTACATCAAAAAGGATTTCTTTACCAACTTCCCTTCCCCCTTCTTCTCCCATTGACGAATGGCAAATACATAGATCTGACATCCTGAGCTCCTTAAAAAGCAGATAGATCTACCTGGAAAACAGAAAATATGCATTACATTTACAATTTAGGATGGTTTGTGAGGGTATTTCAGGTGGAACTTCCATAGTAATTTGGGTGCTTTTACTTGTCGTTTGGCTACCCACTCATTTTCTGAGGGAGGAAGGTGTTTCCAAGCTACTAAACATTGTGTGGATCCACGGTGAGTGAGCGAATCAAGGATATCTTTAATTTCAAAATGTTGTTTCCCATGTACCATGCTGGGAATTGGAGGCGTGGGGAGGGGGGGTGTCTGAGGTTTGAAGTGATCTCCGGTTTGAGCAGGCTACAGTGAAATACTGGATGAACCTGTCTAAGTGTTTTGGGAAATAGAAGCTCTACTGTAACAGGATTAATAATTCTGGAGATTGAAAATGGCCCAATGAATTTCGGCCCCAGTTTCTTAGAAGGTTGCAATGATTTTAAGAATTTTGTGGACAAATATACACAGTCCCCAACTTTGAAAGGTTTAGGATCGCAGTGTTTTTTGTCCACTTGAGCTTTAAAAGCTGCTCTAGCCTCTTGTAAAGGTAGTCTTACCACTGGCCAAGTGGCTTGCAAATTATTAATCCACTCCTTAAGGGAGGGAATTTCAGGTTCCTTGGTGGGTAGTTCTGGCATGGGGTTGAATTCTTGGCCTGTGGCTACCTGGAATGGGGTGAAACCCATGCTGCTATGGACCGAGTTGTTGTATGCTACCTCTGCAAAAGGAAGGAGGTCAGTCCAATTGTCTGTTGGTAATTAATAAAGCATCTTAAATATTGTTCTAATATGCTGTTCGATCGTTCAGCCCTGCCGTTAGTCTGGGGGTGATTTGATGACGACAACCCCTGGGTGGAGCCTAATGGGTTTAAAATGCCCGCCAAAATGTGGATGTGAATTGTGCACCCCTATCTGAGATAATGCATTGGGGAGCTCCATGAAGGCGATAAATGTGTATTAAAAACATCTTTGCTAAAGCCTTGGCAGTTGGGATCTCGTGGCATGGAACAAAGTGAACCTGTTTTGAAAAAAGGTCAGTTACAACCCAAATGACAGTATTTCCTGCACTTTCAGGGAGCTCCACTATAAAGTCCATAGAAATCTCTTTCCAGGGTGCTGAAGGTGGTTTGTAAAAGTTCAGGAGATTTTCCTTCTTTTTGCAGCAGCACAGATGGGGCAACTAGCAACATAGTTTTCAATGTCCTTTTTGAGAGACTGCCACCAAAATTGTCTTTTGATGAGGTGCAGGGTTTTTAAAAAACTAAAGTGTCCTGCTATTTTTGAGTCGTGGCAGCGTTTCATGAGGTCCAACCTCTGGCTGGCAGGGACATAAAGTTTGTTTTCCACCCAGGCTAATCCATCTTTGAGTAAGCAAGTGTTTTTGTTAGCCTGGAACCAGTCATCCTTAAGTAGTGCCTCCTTAAATATTGATGTCGTTGCATTGTCAGCTACTGATTTTTGTTTTCTTGTGCCAGGGTGATTATTATTATTATTATTATTATTATTATTATTATTATTATTTATTTAGACTTGTATGCCGCCCTTCTCCCAAAGGACTCAGGGCGGCAAACATACAAAAAGCATATACTATAAAAATAAATAGATAAAAACAAGTCCAAATTACAAAAACAGCTAAAACAATAAAATTACAAAATAAACAAACACTTAAAACTACCCGCCCCCGTGGTCAATCCATTGAAGAATGGCAGATACACAGATCTGACACTATGGATTTGACTTTGTTAAAAAATGAATTGGAAATCTCATTATATGGTAACGATGAACATATCGCTAAGATCTATAAAATACTATTCAAATTAAATTTGGAAAATGAACATGTAAAACATTGTATGATTCAGTGAGCAGGGAATTTTGGATATGATGTGATGCTTGAACAATGGGAAAATATGTGGATAAAGGGCTTAAAATTTACATTAAATTCTAATCTAAAAGAAAATGTCTATAAGATGATGTATCATTGGTATTTAACACCACATAAGTTATCCAAGATGTATAGAGATATGTCAAATGAATGTTGGAAGTGTAAAAGTAAAGAAGGGGCTTTTTATCATCTATGGTGGACATATGATAAAGAAAAAAAATGTGGAGTATGATTCATATTTTGATACCGAAAATTTTGAAAATGGAGATAAAAATGAAACCAGAACTTTTAAATTTGAGTCTAATGGAAAAAGAACTGGAGAAAAAAATTGGAACTTCGTTATTATATATGTTGACAGCAGCAAGACTGTTGTATGCACAACAATGGAAGGACACTTTGATTCCTAGCAAGGACAAATGGTTGCAGAAGTTGATGGAGTTGGTGGAAATGGCAAAACTGACCACTTTGAATAAAGAAAAGAACATAAGTACTTTTCTTTCCACATGGAAACCACTTCTGAACTTCATGTTTGAAGTGGAAAAGAATGAAACCTTGATTTTGAGTTTTACAGAGTAGATTGATAGAGCTTTACAGAAATGGCTTCTTCATATTATTATGGAAAAGCATAAAGTTGTGATTTGATGTTAATGCCTTATTTTACTGCAACAGAGTCAGAAGTCAATTTTTTTTCTATTCTTATCCTCACACACTTCCCTTGCCACTTTTCCTCCCCACTGCTTTTCTATTTACTTTTGTATTCTGTATTTTACAATATTTTATAACTCAATAAAAACATTAAAGGAGAAAAAAAAGAAACCAGAAATGCCTAAATATCTTAGGGCGGTGTTTACTTGAGCAAGATTTCATCAGCTAAACACTAGGGTTAAATATCAAAGATTTAACTAAGTCCCTTATAATTAACAGACTTTTATTTGTGGAGCTCCAAAGGTAGAAGATGTAATACATCAGTAGGTTGAATGTCAATTGCAGAAGAAAGAGGGAGATTAGAGTCTTGGACTGCACGTTAGACAAACAACCTATTGGGAGACTTACATTAAAGCAACATATTTCCTGTGCAGTTAGAATTCAAATACTTATATAGAATCCAGACCTTTATTGGAACAAAGCAGTTCAGTTGAAATCTACATATGAGTCTGATTGCAGTAAATTATTGGAGTAATACAGAAATTGCATTTTTATTCTTTTTCTTTCTTGTATTTCATTTTTATATACTATGTTGTTAATGTTCTGTCTTTAAAATTCTGTTTCTTGATATTGCCTAACAGCTAATCAACAATAATCTCTTTAATTTGCTCATCAAAACAATGTTGGATTTATTAAAAGCTAATATTTTGGACTTGATTTGACCCTAACACAACATTCTCCATTGCTTTTTCAGTTCAGTTATGAAACTTCTTCAGAGGCTTTAAGTGATAAAAGTCAATTCCCCTTTTTCAATGAGTTACTCCCCAAAAAAGGAGTCCTGTACCCAGCAACTGTCCAACTCCTTCTCCACTTCAGATGGACCTTGATTGGTCTCTTTGCTTCAGACACAGAAAATGGGGAGAAGTTCATGAGAGTTTTTACTCCTATGCTTGTCAGGAATGGGATTTGTGTTGTTATATCACAACAATTCTCAACAACTGGACCTACAGCAGCTCTCAGGGAGGCCCTCTCTAAGTGGAGACAAGTCAATGTCTTTGTTCACTTCATGGAATTTGATTCCATTGTGGACAGAATTCTTCCTTTCCATTTAACATTTGAGGATTTGTCAGGACCCACTGAAGGGAAAGTCTGGATCATCACAATTTTTGCTGGGTATGAAATAAACGAGGATGGACTTCTCAAATATATCCACAGTATTTGGAACTTTGGCTATCTGACGAAAGAAAGGCAAGTGGATGATGCCTTTGAACCCAATTTCTTTGTGGAAGATCAATTTATAAATCATTCTTTCCACTGTTTTCTTTCCAAGTACATCCATTCTGTCAAAGGCCGCAGAAGATGCATCCAGAAAGCACCAGTGGAGACCCAGTGGAAAAGGAACAGGATCCAGATCACAAATGACCCCCATTCATACAGTATCATTCAGACTCTGGCCCAGGGCATGAATGCTGCCTATTCCTCCAGAAATAGGAGGAGAAGGAAGGAGGGCAAAGAGAGGTTGGGGTCTCCAAGGCTGCAGCCGTGGCAGGTATGGGGTCCCAATAGGGGTCCATTAATCTTGGTTCCTTTCGAGAAGGAACCCAAAAGAGAAGGAGGGGAATCGTTTCAATCTGCTTGTCAAGCACAGGAAAATCATGAAGTCCAGGCAGTCCAAATGAACATAAAGGTTCACCCCAGGCTCATGCTGTCCACAAGAATCGGAACTACCAATGGGCGGAGCTGGAGTCGCCGCGAGACGGAGGTGATCTTGACTCCTGAGATCACCTCTGATACTGCCGCTTCAGGACGGTCCCCCGGGATCTAAACTGACTCGTAGGGTTGGTGAAAGTTGGGGGCGCCTCCTGTTGATCCCAGGGATGTCGCAAAGTCCCTGGTTGATCCAGGACAGCCCTTTACCCAAACGTGCTGAGGCAGCCATCAGGCTGAAGAAGCTGTGACAGCTCCGGAGGAATGAGATCGGAAGAAGTTTGTCGGTCGGTGAGATCATCTTGTTTTTAACCCTTTGGGAACACCCTAGCAACTCTAATGGTGTGAAATTGAGAGTGATATGGAATAGGCGGCGGAAGAGATTGTGTTTGAAAGTAAAGAGTTTTGTTTCTTCTTTCTTTTTATGGCTTTAAAGACTTTCCTTTTACTTTTTCTTCTTGGGAGTCCTTGAATACCTTTATATTTTTTGAATTTTGTCTCTTTTTTCCTTTTTTGGCACTAGGGGCTCTAATGTAATTTGGTTATTATTTTGATCTGGTTATTTTTTATTTTTGCATATAAGAAATGGCCACCAAGATTTTTTTTTCTGTCTTTCTTGTTTTGAATAAGACAGGAAGTGATACATTTTGGAAGCCATCTGGCAAGGAAGTGAAAGTTGTTTGTGAGATATAATATTGCTACTAGAGACACGTTATTTTATATAAACATACACACCTGCAAGGACTGTATCCAAGGCTCTGTTGATTAGAAAGTGCTGGATAGGTGCTTTTGGAATATCTTTGAGCCTGCAGTTTGGAACTGAAGAGTAAAGTGACCTTGGAGAGTTTTTTAAAATAAAAGAATTGGATTTCTTCGAGAGGCAAAAACAGAGGAGCTGCTATCTTTCCGCTTTCACTAGTTAAGCTCTGGACTTTGCATAGTGGCAATGGAATAAAGAGTCATATTGCTTCCTGCCAAGGCTTTTTATTGTTTGAATTTAATTCTTCATAATTGGAGCCCCTAAAAATATATTTTGTTATTCCTAAAGGGAATTTTACTACTTTACTATTTTATATTCTTTTTTTTATTGATACCTTCCTATTTTTCAATTTTTAGCCTTTTTCTTTTGAGAGTTGGTTTTTACTTTGCACATTGGAAACAAGACAGTTAATTATTGGACCCTTTTTTCTTATCTTTTTTCCTTTTTAAATTCAAGTTTTTAAATTTTTACCTTTTTTCAAACTATTGATATATTATTGATATGTAATTGAACCCCCTTTTTTCCTTCTACTATTTTTTCCCTTTTTTCTTGTTAAAAAGGATTGTTCTCCTCCCTTTTTATAACACTAATTTTTATTTTTACTTTTCGTTATTGGCCTTCATTTCTTTTTCCTTCCTTCTTTTTGGAATTGGTTCTGACAATCTCTGCAACAATGAGTAGAAGATCTTCAATTCCACAAGTAACGGTTCCCACAACAGAAGAGGCAATACAGAAGATCTTACAAGCAGTAGGTGAGATTGGAAAAAGAACTGAGAAAATTGAACAGAAATTAGACAAGACAGATGAAAATATAAAGGCTTTACAGCAAACAATGGAGAAATATGGTGAGAGGATGAAGAAAATTGAAGAGCAGCAAGAACAAAGAGACAAGGAAATGAAGAGTTTTAACACCAGATTAAGGGAAGTTGAGAGCGACCATAATGAATCTCGAAGTGAAGTTGATAGATCGGAATTCTATTTGAGATTCCAAAATGTCGAGGAAGAGAAGGGTGAAAATTTACTGGAGAAAATGACACAGATTTTGGCAGAACTGTTAGAAATAACGGAAGAGAAGATGAGGGATGGAATAGATGAAACATTTCGTGTCTTTACAAGATATGCAACGAGGAATAAACTTCAAGAGAAATTCATATTAGATTTACTAAGAAGAGTATTAAATCACAAATATTGCAAACAGTCAGAGATAAGACGCTGAAGCACAACAATAAAGATGTCACGGTACTGAAACAGATACCAAGAAGAATAAGAGAGAGGAGAGGAGAATATGCTTTTATCCAGAGAATTATTGAAGAGAGGAATAAATTATAGATGGCTAATACCAGAAGGCCTCTTGTTTGTCTGGCGGGAACAAAGACATAGAATCGACACAGTGGAGAAGGCAGAATCATTCTATAAGGGCTATTTCAGAGGAAAAGAGGGAAACGGAGGACATGAAGAATTGATTGTGGAACTCCCAAAGGAAGATGCAATGATAAGTGAAGAACAACTTGGAGCAGTAGGTGGTCTATCTAGAGAACAAAAAGAAGTTAGAACGACTAGAGCAAAACAACCTATATATAAGACTTAAAATGGAAGGGAAAATTGATTTCAATGAATATAAATGGACTCAATTCAATTGCCAAAAGAAGGAAAATATTTCATAAATTAGAGAAATTAAAATTTGATATAATTTGTTTGCAAGAGGTCCATATTAAAAAGCAAAATGAATATGTATTAAGGCAAAGAAAGCTAGGAAAGCTATTTACATCACTGGCAATGTAAAAAAAGAGGAGTGGCTTTATATATTAAAGATACAATTACTGCAGAATTGATTAATATAGATGAAGATGGGAGGATTTTAATGGTGGAGATAATAGACAACAACACTAAAATAATCTTGATAGCAATATATGCACCAAGTGAGAATCAAGAAGAATTCTATAAGAAATTATACCAAAAAGTGATTGAATTAGACTATGCAAATATTTTTCTGATGGGAGATTTTAATGGGATAATTAATGACCAGCTTGATTACAAATCTGAAAGAATGAAAAAGAAAATTAGAAAAAAGCTACCCAAGTCCTTCTTTCAAATGATAGAAGAAATGAATATTAAAGACATATGGAGAGAGAGAAATATTGGAAATAAAGAATTTACTTTTTATTCAAATAGACATGAATCATGGTCAAGAATAGATATGGTATGGGCATCTGCAGATATGCTCCTCGATATACAGAAAATTCAAATTGAAAGTGGGACCTGGATCACAATCCATTGACAGTTGCCTGGAAAGGACAGAGGAGAAGATCTAGATGGACATTAAATAATATGATTTTGAAAGAAGAAGAATTTAAAAGAGAATTGAGACAGAACTTATCTTTTTCAAGGAAAATAGAAAAGAAGATACATCATTACAAACTCGCTGGGATGCGATGAAGGCTTATACAAGAGGTTTGATAATTGACTATATAAGGAAAAGAAATATTAAACGGAAGAAGACACTCAAAATATTGGAAGATGATTTCATGAAATTGGAAAAAGAATTACAACAATTACCACAAGGGAAAGATATTAAAAGGAAAATGGATGTGATTAAACATAAAATGGCTTTAATGGACAAGGAAGAAATTGCTCAAAAGATTAAAGGCGCTAAACAAAATTACTTTGAAAATGGTAATAAGCCAGGAAGGCGGTTAGCGTATAAAATTAGAAAGGAAAGAGAAAGAAAGAAAATTAGCCAATTAATAGATGGAAAAGGGAATATACAGCATGGGAATGATGAAAAGAAAAAATTATTCGAGACTACTATGAAAAACTGTACTCTCAAGAAGATATTCTAGAAGAAAAAATTGAACAGTATCTACAAAAGACAAGACTACCACAGATACCTGAAGACATTGAGACAATGTTAGAAGGGAACATAACCATGATGGAATTAACAGAAGCCTTGAAGAAACAAAATACAGGAAAAGCACCAGGCCCAGATGGTTTACATGAATTTTATAAGACCTTCCAGGAAGTGTTAAGCTCCCCTTCTAGAAGTGATGAATGAAGTCTTACTAAAAAGAGAATACCTGAGACATGGTTGGAAGCTTATATTACCCTTATACCTAAAGAAGAAATGGACCTACAACAAGTTAAAAATTATAGACCTATCTCATTGTTGAATTCAGATTATAAAATCTTTGCTTCAATCTTGGCAGAAAGAATGAAAAGATATTTAAATGAATTTATCCACATGGATCAAAATGGATTTTTGCCAAAACGACAAATCAAGCAAAATGTGAGAATAATTTTAGATACTCTGGAGTATTATGAAACACATCCTGAAAAACAGATGGCACTGATGTTTTTAGATGCTCAAAAAGCATTTGACAATGTGAACTGGTGGTTTATGATATTGCAAATGATGCAAATGGACTTTGGAAAAAAACTTTATACAAGCTATTGAGACAATATATAATAATCAAACAGCAAAGATATTGGTAAATGGAGAGTTGACAGAATCTATAGGGATAAGAAAAGGAACTATAAAGGTTGCCCTCTGTTGCCCCTGCTGTTTGTTTTAACACTAGAAGTACTGAATAGAGCTATCAGAGAAGATGAAGAAATAAAAGGAATGAAAATTAAAAAAGAAGAATATAAACTACAGGCGTTTGCAGATGATTTGGTATTCATACTAGAGGATCCACTTAAATCAGCACCTAAGTTGATAGAACAAATAGAAGAATATGGAATGGTGGCAGGTTTAAAAATTAATAAAGACAAAACAAAGATCCTAACAAAGAATATGTTAGCAAAACACAAGAAAGATTTAGAAGATTTATTAGAGATTCAGATGCAAATAAAGTTAAATATTTGGGAATATATATAACACCAAGATGCAGTACATTGAAAGAAGATAATTATATAAAACTCAAACAGCAGATAGCGACAGATCTTGAAAGATGGGAAAATATGCAATTATCTCTTATTGGCAGAATATCGACAGTTAAGATGAATGTTTTATCCAGAATCTTATATTTATTTCAGACAATCCCAATTAGACTTGGGAAAGAATACTTTGAAGATTTAAATAAAATCACATCAAAATTTATATGGCAGGGCAAAAAGCCAAGAATCAAATTTAAGCTATTACAAGATGCAAGGTCAAGAGGGGATTCGCACTACCAAACTGGGAATTGTATTATCAAGCTGCAAGTCTGATGTGGGTGAAAGAATGGATAACATTGAGAAACAATAGATTGTTAACTTTAGAGGGTCATGATCTATTACTAGGGTGGCATGCTTTCTTATGGTATAAGGGAACTAAAAACAAGGATATTTTAGAAGACACTATGTTCGAGAAGCTTTGTTTTTAAATTGGGAAAAACCAGAAAACAACATTATATACAAATTCCATTATGGGTATCTACTATTGAAGCTTTTTCATATGCAATAATATACAAGAAGGAACAAACAGTTAGATATGGAGAGATTTTAAATGAAAAGGGTGAACTCAAATCGATGCAAACACTACAAGAACAAGGTATAAAAATGAATTGGTTTTCATATTTGCAAATACAATCTAGATATGATGAGGATGTTAAGACTGAAGGGATTTATAAAAAGCAAACTGAATTAGATAAAATCTTGATGGGCACGAACGAAAAAATGATTAAAAACTTTATGGTTATCTATTAGAAGTTAGAATGGAAGAGGAGCAGGTTAAGGAAACAATGATTGCTTGGGGGAAAAATTTTGGTTATGGGATAGATCTAGAGAGATGGCAAACACTGTGGGATCAGAATTATAAAATGACAATGTCAACTGCATATAAAGAAAATTTGTATAAGATGTTTTACAGGTGGCACCTATCCCCAAGAAGGATTGCAAGAATGTTCAAGGATAAATCGGATAAGTGTTGGAAATGTCATCAGATACCTGGCTCCTACTACCACATGTGGTGGACTTGCGTTGATGCTAAAAGATACTGGACTAAAATCCACATGTGGTTGGAAAAATGACACAACAACATATAGACTTGAAACCTGAGATATTCCTGTTGGGAATTGTACCAGAGACTTTTAACAAAGAACTGAAATATCTGATTGTTAATGTACTGACAGCTGCTAGAATTGTATTTGCTAAAAACTGGAGAAATGACAAGACACCTACGCAGGAGGAAGTGATTAAGAAGATTTTGGATTGTGCCAAAATGAGTAGATTAACATTTGAAATTAGGGATCAAGAAGAAAAGCAGTTTTATAAGATATGGAATATGTTCTATCAATGGTTAGACAAAAAAGCTTGGTAATGTATTTTTGGGAATATAAAGATAGATAGAACTGTTGAAACAATATAGAGATTATAATATGATAAAGGATTAATAATAATGATTATAGCTTTTCCTTTTTGTAATATTGAGTATGAATAATGAGGGGTAGGCACTGGGATTTTTGACCGACCGACATACTTGAAATTGATATGGATCTATGTGTTGTATGTTTGTTTGTTATGTTTGTGTTTTTGGAAAAATAAAACTTCTTATAAAAAAAAAAAAAGTAACCAGCACAGGGAAGGAAGAGGGGAGGCCGGCCAGGAACAGCCTCCAATTCCAGAGACAGACAGAGATCACACAAATCATGATCTGAAGGGGAAAGGAGAGAATCTCTGGGAGAAAAGCAAATGGGAGATTTGTCCACTCTGGGGGTCTTGCAGGGGGATCCACTGGGGCTCTGGCTGGCTTTGGAAACCCCAGTGGGGAACTCTGTGTCCAGCAGAATATTTGAAGCCTGGACAGAGTCAAACTCAGTGGTCATCTTGTGCCCAGGGAAGTGGACAGATACCCGGAGGCCCCTCGGGAGAGGAGACGGGGTCACGGGTGGGCTCCTCTTGGCTTGAGATGGCTGGAGTCAATCTGGGAGCCAATGGAGACATTCAAAGTCCCCTCTGCACTCCAGCCCTTCCCTGGATCTGCTGGCTTTAATCTAATGGGTTTCAAGGAATCTAAACTGTCCCTGATATACCATAGTTTCAGGTGATTTATACACAAAGCTGCCTGCAGAGGGAAGATTTTATGAGTCACTTTTGAATCGGAATAGAGCTGGAAGGGACCCTGGAGGTCTTCTATTACATCCCCTGCTCAAACAGGAGACCCCATTCCATTTTAGACAGGCGGCTGTCCAGCCTTTTCTTGAAATCTCCCCATGAATTAAAAATTAGAATTGTAGAAAAAATAAATGAATCAAAGGAGGAAAATTAGAAAGAAATCCCCCTTTTCCAGTCCATATGAGAGTGTCCGGAGGGGTCCTAAGGAGCTTTCCCTGACCTCACCAGACCAATGGGGAAAGTGAGGCACAGAGTTGGGGAACCCTCTGTGGGGTCCAAGAGGACATCCAGACCCTCCCCGTTTCCCACCAGCTGCAAAAGGAGAAGCAGCATCTCTTCCGGTCTCCTGCTCCTCCTCCGTGATGGCCCTGGAGATGCTCCTAGGTCCTTCCTGCCCCCTTTGCTCTGGGATCCCTTCCTGGGGATCCTGAGGAGCCTCCGATCTCTCCTGGCCACCATGGGATTGAGTGGGAAAGGATCCCCCAAGGAGAGAGATCCCTGTGTTGGCTGTGATGGGGGCTTGGAGGGGGTGGGAAACCCCCATTCTGGACAGCGAAGAGGGACAGCTGGAGGGAGAAGTGAAAGGATCCATGGGGGTCAAAGTGGAGGCTCCTTCCCTCCATGGAGGCTCAGGCACAACTGCCTCCCCATTTCCTGGGCTGCTCCCTCACCAGCCCCCAGGAAGGTCAAGAACGACCCCCAGGATTTCAAGAGTTGGTATGTTCCAGTGACTCTCTGGCTACCCAGCATCCCCCTGTCCAAGTGGATCAGCCCGAAGAAGCAGGAAAAAATGCCAGCTAATAAAAAACAAACCTGGTTGCCATGACGACGTTTCCAGGCCTCCATTTTGACTTTTGAATAGAATAGAGAATAGAATTTGCAATTTACAATAGATAATGGATAATGGATAATGGATAATGGATAATGGATAATGGATAATGGATAATGGATAATGGATAATGGATAATGGATAATAGATAAGAATAAGAATACGAATAGATTAGATTAGAAAAGAAAAGAATAAGAATAGAATAGAGTAGAAAAGAAAAAGAATAGAATAGAATAGAAATAAGAATAGAATAGAATAGAATAGAATAGAATAGAATAGAATAGAATAGAATAGAATAGAATAGGATAGAATAGAATATAGTAGATTTTGGAATGAAGAATAGAATAATTTAAAATAGAAGAGAAGAGAAGAGAATATAGAATAGAATGTTGAATAAGAATAAGTATAAGAATAGAAGGACAGGATAGGATAACTTTATGGTCACTTTAAATGTACACTAATCAGTATACATTAAACGAAATTTCCTTGCATACAGCTCTCAAAGGTTTGCCACCTCCAATATACACTACATGAACATGGCTAAATAAATAAATAAATAAAATGTTATGTATATTCACACAAACACAGGTATATTATATGAAACAGAGAAACCACACTGTCCAGTTCATGTATATAGACGGACATGGTGAGAGAAACGGACCCTGAGTGTGCCAGGAGGAGGGCATTGGGAATGAAGATCCCGCTGGAAACCCTTGGGAACCCCCCTTCCCAGAGGGGAGCAATGGTGGGTGTGTGGGGTCTCCAAGAAGGCTCTAAGCTTATAGCGCTTATAAGCGATATACAACCTCTTTGGCCACAGTCATTAAGTGAGTCCATTAAGTGAGGAGTTCAGCTGGGGATCTATCTGTGGTGGCACAGGGGGTTGTGTGCTGGGTCAGAAGGTACCTAGCGAGTCTGGAGTGCCACTCTGTAGGCCCCAACCTCCTCAAGGTTTCTTTGGCTGATCTGATCTCTCCTTCAGCCAGGCCATTGCTGGGTGGGTGAAAAGGGGCTGTTAGAGCGTGCCAGATTACCAGATTTGCTGGGAAAATCTCAAATTTGCAGGATGCAAACTGGGGGCCATTATCAGACACGATGGTGTCTGGAAGGCCGTGGATGGCAAACATTCGTGACACAGTGCCTGAATTGCAGCTTCTGAAGTGGTGGAGGTCATTAGAGCTAACTCTACCCATTGTGAAAAGGAATCAACTGCCACTGGGAATGTTTTCCCATAAAAAGGACCGGCCAGATCAATATGCAACCTGGACCATGGGGCCCCTGAATCCTCCCATTTCCCTGGGGTGGCTGCGGGTGGAGATGGTCTGGTGGTCTGGCATGGCTGGCACGTGTTCACCCAGCTAGTAATTTGAGCGTCCATGCCTGGCCACCATGCATACTGTTAAGTTTGCATGAAGAGTCAGATGCGAGGAGTTCCAGCAAAGAGTTTATTAAGTGACTACAGCTCGAATGGACCCATCCTGGCTTGGCTACGGCTGCTTCTTATAGCCTGCAGCCGTGGTCGCCAGCCAGTGGGAGTGCAGGGTTTCTTCCCGCACTATTTAAACCAATACCATTTGACATTTTACAAGAACAGTTCAAATAAACCAATAACATTCAAACCTACATACATAACACCCCTCCCCACTAGGTTCAGTCCATACCAAACCCCAACCTATCTAATGTATTCCTTTAAATAGGTGGGGCTCTTACGTGTACGTTGAGACCTTCGTGGTTCAGAAGTTTTAACGTTCTCACCCAGTGAGAGGGGAAATGTGTCTGCTGACATTTCCCTGTTGGGACTTCCTGTGAAAGGAGACCCTGTTAGAATGTTAAAATCTGGTCTTTCCTCCCAACCCATCTCCATTCCAATGTCAGCACCCAAGTCAGGTAGTGATGTGCAATCTTCCACTTCTAAGGATGGATCTTGGCATTGTGACATTGTTCGGGATGGTTCCTGTCGCAATGGCTCATTACACATGGGGTTGATTCTTGCTTGCTGATTTTCCTCCTGTTCCCCCCTTCCCCTAGAAGAGACATCAGGTGAGGGACCCAGAGAGAGACAGGGGCGATGTTCCTGTGGGAACCTGGATCTAAGTTGGTCAATGTGCCAGCTCCAGAGGAGGCCATCCTCTGTTTGTACCCTGTAAGAACGAGGGCCAGTGATGTGAGTTATTTCAGCAGGAATCCACAAAGGTTCACCTATAAGGTTCCTAGCATATACAGAATCTCCCACACTAAAAGAACGAACTTTGGAAGTGGAATCCAGTGGTGCGTTGGGTGCGTAAGTGGGATGAAGGCGGTCAAGGGAAGACCTAAGTTTCCTACCCATCAACAACTCTGCTGGGGACAAGTTATTTGATGGGCTAGGAGTGATGTGCTGAACACTAAGAAGTTTTTCAAGCTTCTCAGTGATATCCCCAGGACCCAGCTGCTGAAGCTTCTCTTTGGTAAAGCGTACCATGCGTTCAGCCCGGCCATTAGCCGAAGGGTGCCCAGGGGCAGTGAGGGCATGTCTGATACCCTGTTGTGCTAGAAAGGATTCAAAAATGTTAGATGTGAATTGAGGGCCATTGTCAGAAACAAGGACATCTGGTAACCTATGGGTTACAAACAATTTTCTGAGCTGCTTGATGACAGCCTCAGTTGTAGTGGATGTCATGGGAATTACCTCTAGCCATTTAGAATATGCATCTACTATAACTAGAAAAGTGTGCCCTCTGGTAGGGCCAGCAAAATCAATGTGAATCCTGGACCATGGGCCTCTAGGACATTCCCATTCCTGTGTGGGGGCGTGAGGTGGAGCAGGCCTGACTACCTGGCAATTGGGACAAGATGCTACCCAGTTTTCAACCATTTTGTCAATACCTGGCCACCATACATAACTCCTGGCCAAACCTTTCATCCTTACAATCCCAGGATGACCCTCATGTAACATTTCCAAAACCTCCCTTTGCAGTTTTGCAGGAATAACCACCCTGTTACCCCACAAAATACATCCTCTTAATACAGATAATTCAGTTTGCCTGGACTTAAAAGGTTGGGCAAGGTGAGGTAGATCTTGAAGAGGCCAACCTTTCTTAATCCAGCCTATAACAGGTGCCAACACAGCATCTTTGGCAGTCTCTCTGGCAATCTCAGCAGCATGGACTGGAAGCTTAGCAACAGTCTCTAGGAAAAAGGTGTGAGTTTCAAGTTCAAAGTCCTCATTGTGGCAAGGTAGTGGGCAACGACTCATTGCATCAGCATGTCCAATGTCCTTGCCAGGCCTGTGAATCAGTTTGTATGAATAGGCTGCAAGAAATTCAGTCCATCTCAGCATTCTTGGTGACAGGATATTAGGTGTAGGTTTGTCTCCTGCCACAATGCCTAATAAAGGTTTGTGATCTGTAACAATTGTGAATGACCTGCCATACAGATATTCATGAAATTTCTTAACAGCTGCAACGACTGCTAATGCCTCCTTGTCCAGTTGACTATAATTCCTCTCTGCTTTGGACAAAGTGCGAGAGTAAAATGCAATTGGGGCTTCCCTTCCACTGGGAAGCCTGTGACTCAAACCCCCCCCACTCCAAAAGGGGATGCATCACAAGTCAGAACAACAGGCAAATTCTCAGGGAACTGTATCAACACAGCATCAGACGTGATTAGTCTCTTAATACTGTTAAATGCTGACTGTTCCTTCCTCCCCCAGATCCAAACAGCTTTCTTATCAAGCAGGCGATGTAAAGGCTCAGCAATAGATGCTTTGTGAGGTAGAAACATGTGGTAAAAGTTAATAAGTCCAAGGAAGGCTTGCAAATCTGTCTTGCATCTAGGTTTAGGGGCTTCCTTGATTGCTTTAACCTTGGCATCAGTGGATGCCATGCTTGTCAATCATGTACCCCAGGAACTCAACTCTGTCTGTTTTGAGTGTACATTTGTCTTCCTTGACTTTTAAACCCGCTTTTCTGAATCTGGTAAGGACTTCTCTGAGTCTCTCTTGAAGCTGAGTGTCATTTTCAGCAGAGATTAACACATCATCAAAATAAGGCACTACCCCTGGCAGTCCTTGCAACATTCTTTCCATAAGGCTTTGAAAAATGCCAGGTGCCACGCTTACTCCAAATTGTAGTCTTTTACATTTGAAGGCACCTCTATGAGTCACAATTGTTTGTGCCTCTGCAGTGGCATCATCAACTGTTAATTGTTGATATGCCTGAGCCAAGTCTAGTTTGGCAAATACTGTACCCCTGCCAAGGGAATGGAGCAGATGATGCACAACTGGTACTGGGTATGCGCTCTGCTGCAGCGCATGGTTAAGTGTCCCCTTAGAGTCACCACAGATTCTCACTGACCCATCAGCCTTGACTGGTGTGACTATGGGTGTTTCCCATCTGGAGTGGTCAGTAGGCTCTAAAACCCCTTGAGCAATAAGTTTATCTAATTGTGCATCAATTTTTTCCTTTAAAGCAAATGGGACCCTCCTGGGCTTTAAACGAATTGGGGCACCTTGGGGTCTAGGCTGAAAGCAATAGGGTCCCCATATACTTGCCCAGTCCTTCGCTGAAGACCTCTGGAAACTCAGACTTCAAGGACTCCTCCCATTCAGAGCTGCTCACGTGATTGATGCCAGTCACCTCGATGCCTAGTGGCTTGAACCACTCAAGTCCCAGCAAGCTTGGGCGATCCTTGTCCACGATGGTCAGAGGCAAACGTTTGGTGTGGCCTTTAAACTGCACGTTGAAATCTCTTGCTCCAACTACTGGAATCTTGTTCCCTTGGTAGTCTTTAAGAGTCAGTGCTTGCTTCTGGAAATGCTTCTTCTGAATTTTGGGAAAGAGTCTGTGGATAGTGTCCCATGACACCATAGATAAATAAGAGCCTGAGTCCACTTCCATTTGGCAAGGCCTTCCTTCAATAAACACCTTCATGTGTACTTTTCTGCTTTTTAAGGGTGAAGAATGACCAATAGTGATTGTTTGGTGAGTTTCATTCTTGCCATTTGCTTCTAAATTTCACCCCATCTTTTCAAGGAAATTGTTGGGCTTAAAGTCTTTATCAGGAAATTTTTTCCTACTAGGTGGAGTTCTAGATGATTTGCAGACTCTGGCTATGTGACCCCATTTCTCACAACGTAGGCAGATGGAGTCAAAGAACTTGCATTCAGTGTGGGGGTGGCCCCCCCCACAGCCTCTGCAATAGAATCCTTGCCTGTTTTTCCCAGAGTCTTTTCTCTTCTTCTCCATTCTGAGTCTAAAAATCCCTTCCTCTGCCTCACTGCCATCTGAATCAGAGTCTAATTGTTCGCAGTGGGCTGTTGTGGATTTTTCCCCATCAGAATGGCTTGAGGCCTGGCTTGAGGCCTTGTTAATCTTTTTCATGGCCGCTGCTGAGGACTTGGTGGCTTCCGCTGAAACAGCTTCTTCAATGGCCTCTTTAAACGTGATCTTAGGTTTCATTAACAGTTTGCTTTGTAAGACCTTATCTTTGAGGCCTAAAACAAACCGATCACGCATGGCCTCTTCTAAGTTGGAAAAGTCACAAGCACCCCCAATGTCCCTTAAACTTGCCACAAAGTCATTAACATTCTCCCTATCCCCTTGATCCCGACGGTAAAATTCGTGTCTCTTAATGAGGCACGATACTTGTGGGGCGTAATGGGCTCTTAAAAGTTTCTCTAAATCAGGCCATTCCATTACCTTCAGCTCTGCAGCTCCCGCTAACGCCTTCGCCATTTTGAAGACTGCCGGACCGCAGTGCGTGAGAAAGACCACCCTCTTCCGTCTCTCGGGGATGCCGGCGAGGTTGTTCCCTTCCAGATACATGTGGAAACGATCCGCATATGATTCCCAGTCTTCCGCTGCCGGATCGAACGGGGCTGGGGGGGTGTTCAGCGCAGCCATCTCGCTCTGTTGCTTGTTCTTCGCGTCGTCTTCTCTTCAGGGAAATCCCACCTTCGTCGCCAGTGTTAAGTTTGCATGAAGAGTCAGACGCGAGGAGTTCCAGCAAAGACTTTATTAAGTGACTACAGCTCGAATGGACCCGTTCTGGCTTGGCTACGGCTGCCTCATATAGCCTACAGCCGTGGTCGCCAGCCAATGGGAGTGCAGGGTTTCTTCCCACACTATTTAAATCAATACCATTTGACATTTTACAAGAACAGTTCAAATAAACCAATAACATTGAAACCTACATACATAACAAAAATAATTTCAGATCTGGCAATTGGGGGAGCAGCGCCCAAAAAGACCAAAAAGAAACACCTGGATGACAATTCCTACCCTTAGGTTACAGCAACAGAAATTTGCAAGTCTTGCCAAAAAATTGCTGTTAATACCCTGAGATTCTTCCTCAAATTACATTTCTGCCTTGTGCCACTATTCCCAAGTAGCACTCAGATTATCTGACCAAACTGGGGCATAATCCAAAAATCCATCTTGTGTGTAGGGGTCACTTTCATGCAGGTCAAATACATGACTTTCCCCATGACTCCATCTGCTCTGTGAATTACAACAAGAGACACAAACATGTTCTCCATTCTGCTGCATGAGGAGAAGCTGTTGCTAAGGGGATAGGACAGTGGCTTTTCCCTGCAATTATCAGAAGAACAGCCATTCTTCATGTTTCCCCTGTGGATTTCTAGACACAAAGATCTTTCAGGATAAAACCTGCTTTAAAAAATACATCTGAGTTCACCAGCTGAGGGGCAGAACGTGTCACCTTAGCCTGTTTTGCAAAGAGCTCACTCCTGGGTTTGAAGAGACTCACGTGCCTTTGTTTCCTTTATAAACACAGCCCAAACACAGATAAGAGGAAGCATGGTTGCTATAAACTTGTCCTGGTGCCATCCAAGTGGCACAGGTGGTGTCTGATTGGCTAATGTTCCAATGAGATTTCAGGAGCAACCTTCAAATCAGTTTCTGCATAAACCTTGATTTTTGTTCTAGGAGGGACGGTGATAAGAATGAATGGGCAGGAGCCATGCTACTTCTGCTCTTTCTGCTGGTCTTTGGGCTCCAGGCTCCAACTATAGCAAAGAGGCTGAAAACCATTTGTGTGTTCTGGACATATAAAGGATCAAATGAAAACTATTACAGGCCTGGTGATCTCATTATTGGTGGGAATTTGCCCTTTGGAAATATTTTTGTGTCTCCTGCCTTTGACTTTAATACAGGGAACCATACTTCAAATAATATGTAAGTTTCCGCTGGAGGAGAAACATGCAGATAATTCTTCTATTTTCTTTTAAATTGGGGACTTTTTCAGAAATATTTCTTCTAGTATTTGCACTGTCCTGGTGTAGTGGACATTTCGTGCTTTTCTCAATAAATTAGCAAGCTCTTACAATAGACCAGAATTCTCAAACTCTTCATCAGGAAGATGATAAACAGCAAAAATGAAGAGGGAAGCTGTGCTGGACTTGTGAAGAAGTCAAAATATAATATAAACCCGAACACTCATTTGTGGTAGAAAATTCAAATGAAAGCTCTTCACAATATACTTTTCCAGTGTTCAGGAGTTACAAAATCCCTCACAGTGTTGGAATAAGGATTGCTCATGAATAATGGCCTTCAGTAAATTTATGAGGTGACCCCCATTGGAGTCCTGTGCTCAGCAATCCTTACCTCACCTGAAGAAGCTGCTCCAAGAGAGACCTTAAATAATTACGGTGAAAGGGGAGCAGTTGGAAAGGATTGCAGGCACTGCAGTAAAGTGAATATGGCAGGGATGATAGAGAATATAAAACAGTCCATGATGTCTATGGAAAGGTTTTTTTCCTTTCTCATAAACTCATCCAAGTTTAGCCAAGGAAAATCCTTTGAAAAAAACCCAAACCCAATGAAATTTGGGAGTTTTTGCCCTCAAAAGCCCCCTCAAACAGTGAAGCAAATTCTACAGACATGCACAAGCTTTCCTGTAATGTTCTCCAATGTTTTTCTCACTACAGAATCATCACCAGTTATTACCAGCAGTTCCTTGCATTGGTGTTTGCTGTCTCTGAGTCAATAAGGATTTTCTTCTGCTCCCCAACATCACCCTTGGCTTCCACATCTATGCACATTTCCAGAGGGAGATGCTTATTTTCTTAAACAGCCTCTTCATGCTCTCCTCCCGACGCCAAGTGGCTCCAGGTTACAAATGTGACCAGCAGGTCACTCTGCTGTCCATCATTGGTGGTCTCAGTGCCAAGTCCTCAGAGCAGATGGCCTCCATCTTCAGCATCTTTAAGGTCCCACAGGTAAGAGAGCTCTCTTGGATACAGTATGGAGTAGACAGAGATCGAAAGCACACACAGAAGTCAAGATGAAATTAAAGGTAGTTTTTTTGTGTGTGGGGGGCTTATAATGAGATTGTGACCCTTAGATGATTCTTTATTAAAGGGCAGCCATCATTTTAGTTCCATGTATTCTCTGTATCGGGTTGATGGTTTCTTCTGATATAACACAACCAATAAAATGGCTAAGAAGGGAAGCAGATGAAGTTTGCCAGTCTCAGCCTTCCATCCTCTCGGGTAGGTAAATTGAGGACCCAAGATTGTTGGGGGCAATTAGCTGACCTTGTAAAATGCCGCTTAGTAATAAGCAGGCATACACAATGGAATGAAGGCTATTGCTGAGCACACTGGGTTGCATCCCAAAAGTGTAAGCCGCCTGAGTCTTCGGAGAAGGGCATATAAATGTAATTAAAAAAAAAAGGAGTCAGCCTAACTGTGAGGGCCACAATCCACACAATAGTATCTACTAAAGTCACCATAACACTTTTATTTTGTCGTTGAAAAAAGAATCTCTTTTTCTCCAGCTCAGTGTTGGCTTTGAGGCCTCTCAGGGAGAGAGAAGAGTTTATCCTTCCTTCTTCCGGATTAATCCTAAGGAATCTCCTCAATATGTGGGTTTAGTCCAGCTGCTCCTGCATTTCCAGTGGAACTGGGTTGGTCTTTTGGCCCCTGAAGATGACAGGGGAGAACATTTTGTCTCAACTCTGATGCCAATGCTCCAGGAGAAGGAGATCTGCCTGGCCTTCACTCTAATGCTGGGATTGGATAGTTTTGAAGTCACTCGGAACAAGTTTATTCTCAAAGTCTTTGCCTGGTCTAAGGCAGAAGTGTATATTATGTATGGAGACTTCACTGTTATGAGCATTGTATTAGGGGCGGTATATGATTTTGAAAATGTCATAAAAGTATCATTTAGGAAAGTTTGTATCTTTACCACCCATTGGAAAATTGGCATGAAACAATCTAAATCCACATTGCAATATATAAAGCCTTTGCATGGGGTCTTGCATTTTAGGGACCACTCCAGTGATGTCTCAGAATTCATCCACTTCCTCCTGTCTTTAGACCCCTTGAAACCCCAAGGAGATGTCTTTCTCCCTCTATGGTGGGAAGCGGTCTTTGGTTGCAAGATCCATAAATCAGGAAAGATTCCTCCAAAGGGGGAAAAACCATGTACAGGAAAGGAGAATGTGCAGAATCTGCCCAATTACACTTTTGAAACAAGAATGACAGGTGAAAGTTACAATATCTACAATGCCATTTATGCTCTGGCATATGCTTTACATGCAATGTATGGAGTTGGAGAGACCATGATGAGGCTTGGAAAGAGATTCTCAGATGTCCAGTCATGGCAGGTAATTTCTGTGGCTTTTTATTCAGTCCAAAGACGCTTAGATCGGAAGCTCCCCATATGAATTTCTTCTGTTCCTGATTAAATGTCTGCGTACTCCCATGCCAATTCATCTGAGACCCTGCCCTTCTTTTTAATTTACCATTTGTTGTGATACTCAGCTTGCTGTATGAAAACAACTTCTGATTAACAATGGATGGAATGTTACCAAGGAGAGAAGCAACCTAGAACTAAGGAGAAATTTCTTAAGGAATGGTTTACCTTTAAAAGTCGTGGCTGCCCCATTGCTGGAGACATTTAAGAAGAGACAGGATAGCCACTTGTCTAAAACTGTAGAGGGTCTTTTGCTAGAAGACCTCCAATGTCCCTCCCAATACTGTGATTCTGTTTCTATGACCACCACAGCACAGAGCAAGATTCAAAGTGGTCCTAATGTGGGCTGAAATTCATCAGAATTTCCTGCATCAAATGCTAAAATGTTGGACCTCTCTGAATAGTGAAGTGACCAACCTGGTCAGATGCTTCCTTCCACATGGCCCAGTTGTTCAAACCTGGTTCCTGCATTCTGCAGCCCTTGACAATGAGCTAGAGAAAATCAGTGGAATGTTCTATTTTTCTGGTGGAAATTATTTATTCATTTCATAGATTCATTTATCAGTTAACAAAACTTTGGACCAAAGTAATTATTTGAAAGTGCATGTAGCCAAGTATCACCCCAAAAAATTTTTTAAAATGAAATTTAGATTGTGGAAGTAAAATTCTTGTGTTTTGATGAAATTGGAGTTGGAAACCATGCCCAGTGATAAACAGAAAACTTAGTTTCAGAGTTAACTAAACCTGATTCCTCAGATCACCACCAAGAGATGGAAATAGCTTCTCAAATATAAACCCATCTTCTCAAGATGGCCTTTCTGTGATGATACAATCCATGACATCTCATTTGTAGCTTTAGCCCAAATACTCCAATTTCTGAAAGTCTCCTTTATTTCAGATTCTCCGCTATTTGAGTAACATGAAGTTCAACAATAGTGCTGGAGAGGAAGTCTCCTTCTCAGAAGACGGACTGGGATCTGCTTGTTATGATCTTCTCAACTGGGTTCTCCTCCCCAATCAATCCTTTGTCCCCATGAAGGTTGGGCAAGTAAATCCTGAGGCTCCCCCAGGTCAGGATTTCACCATTAAGTCTGATGGAATTGTCTGGGGCACAAAGGTGAGCTGCAAGGAAATGCTGTAATTTCAGGGAAAGATTCATTCTCTTCCTCAGATACAGAACATCTTTCTAACTTGAAAAATAATCAATTGACTCAGAAATCATGGTAATCATTTGGTGAGAAATCTGCTTGGCATTGAATGCATTTGAGGTCTGATTTATGTCATTCCCCAAAGAGTTAGGCTTTGGAACAATTTCTGTTTGAAACACAGGATGAAATTACAGCAAGTAACCGTGATTTCCATGGACCATTGACGCACAGTTGTATCCTCAAAGCTCTTTCTTTAAGAAATGTTCTAGTCCCATCCCAAGCCTTCTTCTGCAGGCTGAGATTCCAGATCCAATATCCCACATCCATTAAACCCAAGGTCAGGAATGCCACTGGTCTGATTACCTGAGGACTGTTCTTGATTTCTGATAGACAACATATTTCTTTAGAAGAGATTCTGAATGCTTAGGTCATCTCAACTATTTCTCTTTTCTCTTTCAGGCCATCCCCTTTGCCAGGTGTGGCATGAAGAGGTGCCATGCAGGAGAGAGGAGAAGAGTTCCAGAGAGCGAACAGGTTTGCTGCTACCACTGTGATGCTTGTCCAGAAGGGACCGTTTCAAACAAGACAGGTAGACAAGACTTCAAATGTTAATCTTTCCAGGATCAAAGAAGACATTCATTAAGTCATTTTTGTTATTGCTGTCATTTTTATAAGATTGACATGAAATCATATTTTTCAGCAAACCCTTTCAGTTTACAGATATAAACTGCTCTGGCCACAGAATCCACCATTCCCAATCCACAGCAGTTCCAGGCAGGATAGTTTCAGGGCAGAATTTATGAATGTCCAACTTGGAGTTCTAATATCCAATTGCAAAAACAGCCTTCCAATCTTTCCTAAGGAAGTGAAGTGTGTGGTCCAAGTTTTAATTTTTATTACTCAGAATGTGCTCCTTCCATCAGCACTATCGACTTCTGAGGAAATAGACCTACCAGGGAGAAAGGACATTCATCTATCTATGTCAATTTGGTAGAGCAGGAGGGAGCACAAAACCTCTGAATGAACAGATTTGAGGTAGAAAGCAGAGAGGTTAAGAAAAAGATAATGTGCTCACAAAGAAAACAGCAATGTTTCTGAATAACATATCTATCAGTTTTCTTTGTGTTCCATTATAAAGTGGTGGAAAAAACAGGCAGGAATCTCAGAGTAAAAGCCACATTACTCCTGGAAGTGCCCAGTGAATGGATAGCTGGAATTGAATAAATCCTTCTCTCTGGCTAATCCCTCCCCAGGATCATTTTAAATAAAGGGTGATTTGCACTTTTTGATGCCCAATAAATAGCCCAGCAGATTATTTCATCACTCCCTTTGTGCGTAGGTCAATAGCAGAAAGGCAACACATGTATCACCTTTGCAGGAGGGATAATGTGCATGCTGGTTGTTCAAGAAATCCATAGACAAAGACTTTTGATTTCAGATGCAGCTTACTGTGAACTCTGCCCAGAAGACCAATATCCCAACAAGGACAAGGACCAATGCATTGCCAAGAAGATCCACTTCCTTGCCTATCAAGACACCCTGGGATACATTTTAGTTATTCTTGCTCTTTTCCTCTCTCTGATCACTTCTGCAGTCCTGGTGATTTTCTATAAACATCACGACACACCGATTGTCAAGGCCAACAACAGAGATCTCACCTACATCCTTCTGGTCTCCCTCCTGCTCTGCTTCCTTTGTTCTTTCCTCTTCATTGGTCGACCAGGAAGCTCACCTGTCTCTTCCAACAATCTGCCTTTGCCATTGTCTTTTCCCTTGCAGTTTCCTCCGTGTTGGCAAAGACTGTCATGGTGGTTCTAGCCTTCATGGCCACCAAGCCAGGGAACAAGACAAGGAAACTCTTAGGAAAACCACTGACCAACTCCATTGTCGTAGCCTGTCCCCTGGTCCAAGCAGTCCTTTGTGCCACCTGGATGGGAACTTCTCCCCCATTTCTTAACTTGGAATTCCACTCCTTGTTTGGAGAGATCATCTTGGAATGTAAGCAAGGCTCTGCTGTAATGTTTTACGGTGTCCTCTCTTACCTAGGACTTTTGGCTCTTGTCAGTTTCACAATGGCATTTCTATTTTTTTTTTTTTTTAGAAAAGTTTATTTACAGTTTTAAAAAAGACACAACAACATACAAACATACAGTCACACGCAAACGTAAATACATCACACATTTTCGTTTCTTTTTTAGTTGCAGATCAGAAATGCTTTTTCCATGTGATATTACAGTCATATGTAATCATAAATATTTCTTCTAGTAGTATTCGCTTGGTTTGACCTCTTTTAGAATTTTCTCTTATCTCATTTTTCAAATTCTTACATCACCTATTTTCTACTATCTCCTGTTTTCTATAAATTCTAATATTTCAAATAGCACTCTATTTTCCAACATTCCCATTCCCTTCATTTTTATGTTCCATCCAGTTATACCACGTTTCCCAAACCTTATAATAATCTGAATCTTCTTTTCCATTTAGTTTGAGAGTTAATCTCTCCATTTCAACACATTCATACATTTTGTTTATTACTGCTTGTATAGACGGAATTGAAGATTCTTTCCATTTTTGCGCTAAAACAATTCGAGCCGCTGTTAGGAGGTGTGCAATCAGGTATTTGTCTTTTGGAGGAAGCTTTTTCTTTATCATTCCAAGTAGGAACAGTTCTGGTTTCCACTCCAGCTCACAGTTCATCACATCCTCAATCCAATTTTTGATTCCTGTCCAATATTTTTTAATTTTGGGGCATGTCCACCACACATGGTAGTAGGTTCCCATTTTATCCTGACACTTCCAACAATTTGGATTTGCCTGGGGAAATATTTTTGCTAGTCTAGCCGGGGCCAAGTGCCACCTGTACATCATTTTGTATTGATTTTCTTTATACGCCACTGACTTTGTATATTTTAAATTTTCTTCCCAAATCTCTTCCCAATCATTTAGATCCAATTTGTATCCTATATTTTGCTCCCAGGCTACCATTGATCCTTTTACTAGTTGTCCTACTCTTTCCTGTTCTAATAGTAATTTATATAATTTGGATATTAACTTTTCTTCTGGTCCCAAGAGTAGTTTATCCAGATTTGTATTCTTTGTTTCTATCCCATATTCCTTTATGTCTTTGTTATATCTTGTTTTAATTTGTAAGTAAACCCAACTATCTATTGATATACCTTGTGTTTCCAAGTCCTGTTTTGTTTTTAATTTTCCGTCTGTATCCAATATCTGATAGTATTTAAGTTTTTTATTCAAATCCATTGTATTTGGATTAAAGGTTGCCTCCATTGTTGAGAACCACCTTGGTATTTTTATATAATTTTTCTTTCTTATCTCAGCCCAATTTTTAATCAATGAATTACGTATTATATGTTTCGTTGTATGTTTTTGTCTTTTGTCCGTCGGGTTCCATAAGAGTGCATGCCATCCTATTTGTAAATCATGCCCCTCTAGTGTTAGTATTCTCCTATTTTCTAGCCTTACCCATTCTTTTGTCCATAACAAAATCGCGGCTTTGTAGTAAATTTCCCAATCTGGCAGTCCCAATCCTCCTCTACTTTTATCATCTTGGAGATATTTTCTCTTTATCCTTGCCCTTTTTCCCATCCAGATAAACTTCATTGTCATTTTATTCAACTCCATAAAAACTTCTTATTTGTTAATATTGGGATTGTCTGAAATAGAAACAAGACTTTGGGAAGTATGTTCATTTTGATTGTTGCAATCCTCCCTAAGAGGGATATTTGCAATTTGCTCCAGATTTCCAGATCCTTTTTAATTTGTTCTAAAATTTTTATATAATTATCTTCCCATAACATTATTGTTTTTGCCCTTATCCAAATTCCTAGATATCTTATTTTGTTTAAAATTTGTAACCCCATAATTTCTTCAAGCCTCTTTTGTTTAGAATTTATTATATTTTTGACTAGTAATTTGGTTTTTCCCCTATTTACCTTTAAACCTGCTAGTTCCCCAAATTCATTTATTTCTTTCATTAAACTCGGGCCTGTCTCTAAAGGTTCTTCTATTATAAATACCATGTCGTCTGCGAATGCTTGCGTTTTGTATTCTTGATTTCTAATTTTCGCTCCTTTTATATTTTCATTTCCCCTAATTCTAATTAGTAGTGTTTCTAATACTGTAATGAATAATAGTGGTGATAAGGGGCAGCCTTGTCTAACCCCTTTCTCTATTTTGAACATTTTGGTGGTCTCGCCATTTACTAATATGTTTGCCTTTTGGGTGTCATATATTGCATTTATCATTCCTTCAAAATTATGTCCAAACTTCATTTTGTTAAATTGCTGTTTCATGAAATCCCAGTTCAAATTATCGAATGCCTTCTGTGCATCTAAAAAGATTAGGGCCATTTGATTGCTCGGGTGACTTTCGTAGTATTCTAATATATTTATTATTGTTCTTATATTATGTCTAATTTGTCTTCTCGGCAAAAATCCATTTTGATCTGTACTAATTTTTCCACTAATAATTCCTTTTAATCTTTGTGCCATAATTGTCATAAAAATTTTATAGTCCGTATTTAAAAGCGATATTGGTCTATAATTTTTAATTTGATTACTATTTGTCTCTTCTTTAGGTATAAGTGTTATGTATGCCTCCTTCCAAGTGTTGGGAACTTTAGCTTTACCCAGTGCTTCGTTACAAACTTCTAAAAATGTATTATTTAATATATCCCCTATCTTTTTATAGAATTCACTTGGGTATCCATCTGGGCCTGGTGTTTTATTATTTTTTGCTTCTGAATTGCTTTTTTAATTCATCCATTGTTATTTCTTTGTTTAGCAGCTCTCTTTCTTCATCAGTAAGTTTCTGTATATTTCCTTCCTCTAAGTATTGTTTTATTTTAGACACTTCTACATTTTCTTGTTTATATAATTCCTCAAAGTAATTTCTTGCAATTTCTTTCTTTTTCCAAATCAGCCTCAAGATCCCCATTTTCGTTCTCTAAGTATTGTATCATTCTTTTCTGTTCCTCTTTTCTCAATTTATATGCAAGCCATCTCCCCGGTTTGTTTGCATATTCAAAGTAATTTTGTTTTGTGTATTGTAACTTTCTAAGGAGTTCCTCTTGTTCAAGTATATTAAGTTCATGTTTTTTTGTATTAGTGCATCTTTAATTTGCTCACTGTCTAGATTTCTTTTTTGTTTGTTCTCTAATTTTCCAATTTCTTTTATTAATTCATCTTGTTTCTTCCATCTTTCCTTATTTCTAATTGACAAATATGCGATTGATATTCCCCTAATATAAGCTTTTATCGTATCCCACATGTTTTGTAGGGATGTATCCTCTTTTTTATTAAAATTATAAAAGTTTGTTAATTCCTCTCTAATTTTTTGCAAGTATTTTTCTTCTTTCAAGATCTGAGAGTTTAATGACCATCTTTGTCCTTTCCTTCCTCCTTCTTTCCAAATTAAAGACATTGGGTTATGATCAGCCCATATATTTGTTAAAATTTTTGTGTCAAAGATTTCTTTATTTAATTCACTATTTATCCAAATCATGTCTATTCTAGACCAGGATTTGTGTGGACTGGAGTGGAAAGTATACTGTGTGGTTTGTGGATTCCTTTTTCTCCATATATCTTCCAATCCTAATTCCTCTACCATTTCAAAAATATTTTTGGTAAAGTATTTCGTTTTGGTATTGTTTACATTCCGATTCATAATCTTGCCTATTGTCAGTTATTGCATTGTAGTCCCCCATCAGACAAATCCTCGGGTTGCCAATTTCTATCAATTTCTCATATAAGTTTTTATAAAATTCTTTTTGGTTCTTATTTGCGCATAAATTCCAACGGCTAAAGTTTTCTTGTTGTATATCTCTATTTCCACCATTAATATTCTTCCATCTGTATCATTGTATATCAATTTTGCATTAAGATCCTCTTTTATATATAGTACTACTCCTCTTTTTCTTTCCACTGCTAAAGCCATAAATGCTTTTCCAAGTTTTCTATTCTCTAAATATTTTTGTCCTGTTCTTTTATATGGACTTCTTGAAGACATATTATGTCCCATTTTTGTCTTTCCAATCTGTCGAATATTTTTTTCCTTTTATTTGGACTATTTAGTCCATTGATGTTCATTGATATTAATTTTATTCCCCTTCCCATTTGGTCGCTTCTTTTCTAACTTTATTACGTTTTACCTGCTGTTTGACTCCTAGTCTTCACTTCTGTCTCTTCTCTCCTTCCTTCTTCACAAACCATTAATTCTCTGTCCCCCTCCTTCCCCTCCTTTCTCTCTTCTCCTCTCGCATGGACTCTTAGATCTTCACGGCTTGCATTTCTCGACTCTTCTCTACTGCTCAATTCCTCCTCTAATCCTCCTGTCTGTTCATAGAATCTTTGAGCCTTCGCTAGATTATCAATTCTGGTTCTTCTGCCTTCCCATGTTACTAGGATTCCTTCTGGATCGTTCCACCTGAATAAAATGTTTTTTATTTAAATGATTTGTGAGGAATCTGTATTCCTTTCTTTGGTCTCTCACTCTCCTTGGAATTTGCTTCAGTATTATGACTTGTCTACCATTATGTTTTATTGTCTCTTCTCTAGTCAATCTATAAATTATCTCTCTAACTCTTTTTCTAGCGAATCTGACATGAACCTCCGTGGGAGTCCATGTCTTCTAGCATAGCTTGTATAGACTCTATATGCCTCATCGATCTCTAGTATCATCTGGTCACTTTCTTTTTGCAGAATAGTTGCCAACAATTCTGCCATTACGAGAGTCAAGTTTTCCCCTCTTTCCTCCTGTATATTCTGGAACCTTAAATAGTATGAGGCTCTGTCCAATTCTAAATATGTCAGGGCCTCATTCGTTTCCCTATATTGGTCTTTAATTTTATGTTCCATAGCTTCCACCTTTTTCCCTGTTTGGTCTGTTTGTTTCGTAATTGTTATAATTTTCTCCTCATTTGTCCTTGTTGTCTCCTGCAACTGTCCTATTTTCCCCTCTAAAGTTTTTAATTCATTTTTCATCTCTCCCAGTTCACTTTTTAATTCTGCTCTCATCTCTTCTCTTTCTTTCTTGCTTTCCACGTGGTTATTCATCATTGATTCTTGCATCGTTAACATCATGCTTTGTAATGTCTGTAGTGTGTTTTGTATCGTTTGGGAGGGAGTCTGAGTATTGGATTTCTCGGGGCCAGCATCCCTTCTATTGTTTTTGGGAGGAAGTCACTGTGGGTGTGGATGGGGTTGCAGTTGTCACTCCCTTTTTCCTGTTTTAGTAATGGTGGAAGTTACTGTTGACATTTCTTTTATTATCTTTTGCTGTTCTTTAATGATTCTATTTATATTTCCCCACGTCTTATTTCCAATTTTCATCTACTAGAGGTCCCTCTATTCCAATATTTTCACTCAATCAAATCTAGCCAAAAAGGGGGAGCAGAGGAGCTGTCTGTCCTTGTTTTTTTTCCGTTGATTTTAAAGTCAAGTATCTTTCTTGATAGTCTTGGGGGGGGGGGGACAGAGGGTAAAATCACATTACATTTCTTGCATATAGTTTATGATAATCTGAGAAAGAGAGTCCAAGGAAAGAAAAATATAAAGAAAAAAGAGGAGAAAAGAGAAAACCGGATGTAGAGAGCAAATCAAGTAGGGTAAAGTAATATATGTATATAGATGTAGAAAGAGGCAAAAGATAGAAGCGACTATCAAATCTTATTGTTCTATATAAGATAGATACTTAATGTAAATCACTACTTATCTATCCACAATAATCTCTTGCTGAAAAGTTTAAATCAATTGTTTATCTTACGAATAAGTTAATAAATGTAATTAAGTATTGGGTTTATAAATATCAATATTTCCAAATCCTTAACGTCTTATAACAATCTGTAATAATATAGCAATCCTATAAAGTTTTTCCCATTTATGTTATAAATCTATCTATGTCTATATATATGTATAGTATAAAGTAGTATAGAATATATGAAATAGAATACAAATTAAATACAATAGTATACGTATAGCGTTGTATCAGGCTCCTTCCGTTCTTTCAATTGCTGTTCTTCACTCGGGTTTTCCAATTGTTCTAATGTCAATGGCCGCCGAAGAAAAAAAAAATGCAATGTCACAATGGTGGGACTTTCCTTTATGGTCTTCCCTCCGATAGGTTTAATCCACGTTCCTGTCAGTCCTTGCTTCCGAAAAAAGTTCTATTTTCCTTTCTCTTTTCTCCTTTGTTAGGCAGCAAAAGTTTCCGGATGTTGATTGGGTTAAATTAGTTTTTATAGCTTTCCCTTTTCTGCGGTTTTCTGTTTATTCGCTAGACTGTCCGTTTTCTAAAATGCATAAGAGTTTACGCCGTCTCTTTACTTTGCACCCTATCACACCGCAGAGTCCTTACCAGCTTTCAAGTTTTCAATTCCCACTTTTCTTCTTTCTTTCCTACGTTGGCACTCTCCTCACTGTGCTTTCGTTCAATCACCCTTCTGGTCTGGTTTTTTTCCGTTGATTCTTCTATCGCAATGGCTACCTCTGCAGGGACTTTGTCACTGCCCGCTATCCAGTAGCTCTTTCACCTGTCACCCACTTCGTTCTCAGATCTCTTCCAACCTCAACCACGTTGGACAAGACCTCTTTTCACCGGGTACTTTCTCTCTTCTCACAGGACTTTCACTTTCTTATTAACTTTCTTGTTCTTTGCACGGGACTCTAACCTCGTCTTCCACTTTATTTTCTCGTGGGGTAGTCACTAAGATTGTGCCGCTTTTTTCCGCTTTCGCCCCAATCCTTTTAACAATCCCCACAAAGTAGTTTTCCAGTCTTTTATAATTTCTCACCAAGCTTCCTGAGTTCTTTTCCAATCAGCAACTTTCTCTTTCAGCTTCCCACTAATGGCGCGCCGCCCCGTCTTCGGGCCAGCTCTGACAGCGCTGGCTTCTTCCGTTCAGAACTTCGGGAACTCTTCTTCGCCCTTTGGGATCGCACTTCCCAAACCGGCTCCAAGTTTTCCTCCTCGCAAGGGTGTTCGAATTGGACTCACCCTGCCACGAATGGCTGTTCTAGAACGGAAAAACCCGAGGTGGGAGAAGCAGAAGTATTTCTCCCTACCTCGCCACACCGAGGCGTCACCAGAAGTCCACAATGGCATTTCTAGATAGGAAATTGCCTGATAGTTTTAATGAAGCCAAGTTCATTACTTTTAGCATGCTGGTCTTTTGCAGTGTTTGGATCTCTTTCCTCCCCACTTACCTGAGCACCAAAGGGAAGTCCATGGTGGCTGTGGAGATATTCTCCATTTTGGCATCTGGAGCTGCTCTCTTGGCTTGTATCTTTTTCCCCAAATGCTACATTATTCTGCTGAGGCCAAACCTGAATTGTAGAGAAAATATGATAAGAAACAAAAATGTGTAATTAATGCAAGGAGTTGCCTCATTTATATTTGTCTTTGTGGCATGTTTAAAATATTATAAGACTTATAATAACTGATGACATGAAGAAGGAATTTGTCCATAAAAGAATTCCTTATCAAGTTCTGCAACTGCTTACAATATTCCTGTGCTCAGTATTTTGTTTTTTTGTGGAAGGAATTTCCATGTTGCTGTGGTCTTTCCACTGGCTCAGGTTTAAAAGTTCAAACTGAACTGAGAGGTTCCAGGCAGAACTGGGGTTCTTTCCTTCTTCCCTTGCTCACAGCTCTGCCGAGGATCTGGCAATAGCCTGGCAACGGGCTGCGTCGGAGGCCCTCGACAGGGTTGTCCCCATGCGTCCCCTTGTGCGTCGTGGATCTCGGCTGTCTCCTTGGTATACTGAGGAGCTCCGGGAGATGAAGCGCCATCGAAGGGGTTTAGAGAGCAGGTGGAGGTTTACCCGTTCCCAATCCGACCGAGCCCAGCTGAGAGCCTTTATTAGGACTTACCTGGTAGCTGTGAGAGAGGCGAGAAGATCTTATCTCTCCACCCTCATAGCGTCCGCAGATAATCGCCCGGCCGCCCTGTTTCGGGTTACTCGTTCCCTCCTTCAGCCAGAGGGGGGGCCGGACCCGTTGCGGGGTAGGGCCGAGGAATTTGTTCAATATCTGTCGGATAAGATTGCTCGTATTCGTGACGGGTTGTCCTCCGATTTGCAGTGGTCTGAGGAAGGGGTGCAGGGAGTCTGGTTATTTGGGATGGGTTCGACCCGGTTTCCGAGGATGAAGTGGACAGGATTATGCGGCGTATGAGTTCCACCACATGTTTATTGGACCCGTGTCCCTCCTGGCTGGCTTATGCCGCCAGGGAGGCCACCTGCGGTTGGCTCGGGCAGTTATCAACGCTTCTTTAAGGGAGGGTGTCTTTCCGCCGCCTTGAAAGAGGCGGTGGTGAGGCCCCTCCTGAAGAAGCCTGCCCTGGACCCGACCGTGTTAGACAACTTTCGTCCAGTCTCCAACCTTCGTTTTCTGGCGAAGGTTGTTGAGAGTGTGGTGGCTCAACAGGTTCCGCTTTTCCTGGATGAAGCGGACTACCTAGATCCGTATCAATCGGGCTTCCGACCTGGGTATAGCACGGAGACGGCATTGGTCGCGCTGATGGATGATCTCTGGAGGGCTCGGGATAGGGGTTTTTCCTCTGTCCTGGTCCTATTAGACCTCTCAGCGGCTTTCGATACCATCGACCATGGTATCCTTTTGCGTCGCCTTGGGGGTTGGGAGTGGGGGCACCGTTCTTCGGTGGTTCTCCTCCTACCTCTCGGGCGGTCGCAATCGGTGTTGGCAGGGGGTCAGGTCGTCCCCTAGGGCCCTCACTTGTGGGGTCCCTCAGGGTCGGTCCTTTCCCCTTTTGTTTAACATCTACATGAAGCCGCTGGGTGAGCTCATCCGTGGTTTCGGGTGAAATTCCATCAGTACGCTGATGATACTCAGCTGTACATTTCCACCCCAGGCCAGATCAGTGATGCCCTCTCCCTGATGACCCGGTGTCTGGATGCGGTACGGAACTGGATGAGCGGAAACATGCTTCGACTCAACCCGGCCAAGACTGAGTGGCTGTGCATACCGGCGTCCCGACCCAGTCAAGATTATCCATCTTTGGCCATAGGGGAGAGGTGCTGCCCCCTGTGGATAGGGCGCGGAATCTGGGGTCCTCCTGGATGTACGGCTCCGGTTGGAGGAGCAGGTGGGGGCCGTTGCCAGGGGCCTTTGCCCAGCTCCGTCTTGTTCGTCAACTTCGCCCTTTTCTGGATCGGGACGCCCTGCGCACGATCACTCATGCCCTTGTTACCTCCAGGCTTGACTACTGCAACGCTCTCTATTTGGGACTGCCCTTGCATACCATCCGGAGATTGCAGCTGGTGCAAAATGCGGCGGCGCGGGTGGTGATGGGAGTTACCCGGTTCTCCCATGTGACCCCCTCCTGCGCGGCCTGCATTGGTTGCCGGTTGCGCTCCGGTGAGATTCAAGGTTTTAGTGTTAACATACAAAGTCCTTCACGACATGGGTCCCCAATATTTAAGGGAGCGCCTTCTTCCGATGTCAAACACCGATCGCCCTGTTCGAGCTCATAGGCAAGGACTCCTCGGGGTTCCGTCGGCGGGCCAATGCCGGCTGGCGGTTCCTCGACGACGAGCCTTTTCTGTTGCTGCCCCTGACCTCTGGAATCAACTGCCTTTGGAGCTCCGCCTGGCCCCTGACCTCCGCACCTTCCGCCGCGAGTTGAAGACCTGGCTATTTGACCAACCCGGGCTGTGACCCTTTGGGGAGGGTTATTTTTAAATTTTTAACTCATTTTATAAATATTTGGGCTTATAATTTTGATTTAATTGTTTTTTAATGTATTTATTGTTCTTTGCTTTTTAGTTGTAAGCCGTGAGTCTTCGGAGATGGGGCGGCATATAAGTTCAAATAATAAATAATAAATAATAAATAAATGAGCCAATCACAGCACAGCTGTAGTTTGAATCTACTGGCTTCTCTTAGCTCCACCTCACTTGGCTCAGAAGTATATAAGGAGCTGCCTCATTGACAGTTAGACAGTTCCAAGTTCCAAGACAGTTCCAAGCCCCTTACAGTTCTGGCTAGTTCTGTTCAGTTCTGGCAAGCAAAACTTCTTAGCTGGAAGTGCTTTGCCCCCACTTTCTGAGGAAAGAACTCTTGGAACTCCAGTCACATAGGTGGTCATTAAGACTTATGGACTATAAGGACTCTTAGAAGAAGCACAGGCTATTGGTATGCTTTGTTGAAATTATTTATTTATTTTTACTTTGTAATCAATAAACAAGTTCTGGATTGAACTCTTTTGGGCTCAACTCTTTTCAGATAACTTCACGATAGATTAAGGTTTATGAGCCGTCGGTTTCTTAACCTCCCACTTTATCCTGACATTTTTCATGTTTTCAAAGTGTCCTTAGTGAGATCCGATGCCTTGAATGGAAGACAAACTTGTTGTTAAAGATGGGTTTATTATTTCAGATATTTCTAAGTTTGTACGGCAAAAGAAAAAACCCAGAATTAGATACAAACTACTGCAAAATGCTAAGGAAAAAGGAGGGTTGAGTTTACCAGATCTAAAATTTTATTTTGAGGCATGTTGTCTTGCCTGGTTAAAAGAGTGGGTGAGCCTCCAGAGTAAGAGGCTACTTGAATTAGAGAGCCATGAATTAAGGTTTGGATGGCACGGTTAATTATGGTATGATTAAAGTTAAAGTTAATGTTCATTTTAATAATCACTTTGCTAGGAGTTCCATACTAAGAGTTTGGAATAAATATAAAACAAGGTTCTATACGAAGTTTCCCTTTTGATGTCCCATCAAGAAGCTTTTTTCAAAGAAAAGAAATGGTGGCGAAGCCAGACTGATGGACGTGTGGTAACATATTTTCTGGTGAACCTACATTAAAGTTGAGGGAAGAACTTGATTTAGAAGGTTATGTTTACTTTTGCTTTACATATCAACAACTGAAAGAATGATTTAAATCAGATAAAAAAGAGATAAAAATGGTTTTGATTTTGCTAAAAATGAATTGGAAATCTTACTGCATGGTAGTGATATTATTGCTAAGATTTACAAAATGTTATTGAAATTGAATTTGGAAAGTGAACATGTAAAACATTGTGTGATTTAGTGAGCAAAGGATTTTGGATCTAATGTAATGCTTGAACAATGGGAAAATATGTGGATGAAAGGTTTAAAATTGATCTCTCTAGGGCTCGGGACAGGGGTTTTTCCTCTGTCCTGGTCCTGTTAGACCTCTCAGCGGCTTTTGATACCATCGACCATGGTATCTTGTTGCGACGTCTCGGGGGGTTGGGAGTGGGAGGCACTGTTTTACGGTGGTTCTCCTCCTACCTCTCGGGATGTTCACGAACAGTGTTGGCAGGGGGGCAGAGGTCGACTCCAAGGTCTCTCACTTGTGGGGTGCCCCAGGGGTCTGTCCTCTCACCTCTCTTGTTCAACATTTATGTGAAGCCACTGGGTGAAATCATCCGTGGTTTTGGGGTGAGTTACCATCAGTATGCTGATGATACGCAGCTATACATTCCACCCCAAACCACATCAGTGATGCTCTCTCCGTGATGTCCCGTTGTTTAGAAGCAGTGCGGAACTGGATGGACAGGAACATGCTTCGACTCAATCCAGCCAAGACAGAGTGGTTGTGCATACCAGCATCCCGGTCCAGTTTTGAGATACCACCGTTGGTCATGGGGGAGGAGGTGTTGCCCCCCGTGGACAGGGCATGGAACCTGGGGGTTCTCCTGGACTCGTGGCTCAAGTTGGAGGAGCAGGTGGGAGCCGTGGCCAGGGGGGACTTTGCCCAGGTCTGGCTGGTTCGGGATGCTCTGCGCACGGTCACTCAAGCGCTCGTGGTCTCCCGACTGGACTACTGTAACGCTCTCTATTTAGGGCTGCCCTTGCATACCACTCGGAGGCTTCAGCTGGTGCAGAATGCGGCCACGCGGGTAGTGATGGGAGCCCCCCGATACTCCCATGTCACACCCCTCCTGCGTGATCTGCATTGGCTTCCGGTTGCCCTCCGGGTGAGATTCAAGGTGCTGGTTTTAACATTCAAGGTCCTGCATGGCATGGGTCCAGGATACTTACGAGAACGACTCCTCCCAGCATCAAGTACCAACCGCCCTGTACGGGCCCACAGATGGGGTCTCCTCAGGGTCCCATCTGCGACCCAATGTCGCTTGGCGGGAACCCGGGGGAGGGCCTATTCTGCAGCAGCCCCCGCTTTATGGAATCTTCTTCCACTGGAGCTCCGGTTGGCTCCCGATCTCCGCACCTTCCGCCACGAGTTAAAAACCTGGCTGTTTTTACAATCTGGGCTATGTTGACTCTTGGGGTTTTGTTTTAATATGGGGGTTTTAAATTGCTTATTCGGCTTATAACCTGTTTAATATAGTTTTAAGTAATTTATTGTTGAATTGTATTTTAGTGTGAGCGCCCGAGTCCCTTGGGAGAGGGGTGGCATATAAGTCGAATAAATAAATAAATAAATAAATAAATAAATAAATAAATAAATAAATAAAATTTACACTAAGCTATAATTTAAAAGAAAAATGTTATAAGATGATGTATTGTTGGCATATAACACCGGATAAATTATCCAGAATGTATAAGGGTATTTCAAATGAATATCAGAAGTGTAAAAAAAAAGAGGAACATTTTACCTTTTATGGTGGACATGTGATAAAGCAAAGAAATTTTGGAGTAAGATTCATATAATAATATAGAAAATTCTTAAAACAAAAATGAAAATGAAACCAGAAACTTTTCTTTTGGGTTCTGGAAATTTAGAGAAAAAATTTGGAACTTTTATCTGATATACGTTGACACACAAAAGTGGAAGGACACTTTGATTCCAATTATATGAATGGCTACAAAAGCTGATGAAGTTGGCAGAAATGGCTAAATTGACCATTTTGGTTAAAAGAAAGAATATAAGCACTTTGTTTCCACACGGAGACCGCTTGTGAACTTTGTGCTTGAAGTGGGAAAAAATGAAACACTGATTTTGGTTTTTACCAATTAGTTTTTCTAGAAATGGTTTGTTTATATTATTATGGGAAAACAAAAAGTTATAGTTTGATGTTAATGCTTTTTTTTACTGCAACAGAGGGAGTTGGAAGTCAATGTTTCTTCTTTCCTTTTCCCCAATTTCTCCTCACTTTTCTCTCCCCCTTTCCCCTTCTACTGAGTCTCCCTATTTACTTTTGTGTTTTATCTTATAACCTAATAAAAATGTTTAACTGGAAAAAAGATGGTTTTCTTATTTCAAGGAGAGAATTTTTCTTATTTGGTTCCTTTTTTATGTAGTTTATTTTTAAGGTACTGTTTTAAAGGATTGGGTTCAATATCAGTGTTTTTATTCATATACGGCTGTTTGAGGATTTATAAATTTTCCCTACCACTGATCAATTGTTTTGGAAGTAGCAGTGTTTAAATCCCCCCCACCCATCAATATCTGCAGTGCTGCCTCATCAATGTGAGGCTCAGAGTTTCCCTGTATGGAATGAATGGGAATGCATAGGAGGTGCACACATAGGAGGTGGAGAGTGCATGGAGGCTAATGGTGTCTGTCAGTAGCCGCAGCCCTTTGGAGCCCACTGGGACTCTGCAGCCCATGCTGTGCAGGTGGGACCAAGCACTGGGACTGCCAGTCTGGCCCTCCAAGAAGCGGGCAGAGATAGAGGCCCGGGGGTGAGGCAGGTGATCAGGCCTGCTGAATGCACTGGGTGGCAGCCCACTCACCCACCCGCTCTGTCCCACCACTTCATTTTGCTTGCCCATGGCCATCCGAGCTAGAACAGAGCAGGTGACTTTGGCCCCTTACAGGCCAAATCCCATGCCACCCTCCATGCATGTGCTTACACCTGCTGCTGTTGCTGCCACCATGGGGCAAAGCCAGTGCTGTCCAAACCTCTTCCTCCAGCTCCACCAGACACATGGGATGAGCATCCTGCCACTACCCCACCCCAATGGTATTAGTCATCACAGGGGGAGAGGGGCAGAGCTGGCATTGCTGCGAGACTGAGGTGATTTCAGCTTCTGAAATCACCTCGGATATCACTGCTGCAGGACGGTTCCTCGGGACCTAAACTGACTTGTAGGGTCGGTGAATGAATGGGGTATTTCCTGTTGATCCCAGGGACATCGCAAAGTCCCTGGTTGATCCAGGACAACCCCTTGCCAGCAGTGGATTGAGGCAGCCATCAAGCTGCTGAAGCTGTGACAGCTCCGGAAGAACGAGATCGGAAGAAGTGTGTCGGTCGGTGAGATGGTTCTTTTTCTTTTCTTCTTTTCTTAGAGAACACTCTAGTAACTTTAATCGAATTTAGAAATTAAGAGTGAAATGGAGCAAGCGGCGTGAGAGATTTTGTTTCAGATTGAAGAGTTGTTTTTTCCCTTCTTTTTATGATTTTAAAAGGCTTCCCTTTTCTTCTTTTTTTTTCCTTTTTAGTTTTGAATGGTTTGAGGTAACATATTATTTTTTTATATTATTCTTGGTGTTTTGCTGAAGACTATCCGGCAAGGAAGGGAAAGTAGGGAAAAGCGATACAATATTGCCACCTAGAGGCTTGCTATTTTCCTCAAAATATATACACACTTAACAAGAATTGTGTCAAGGGCTCTATGCTAAGAAAGCACTGGAGATTGTTTATGCAGGTACTTTCGGTGAACTGCTGTATATCCGAGCCTGGATTTGAAGTTAAAGAAGGAAGTGACCTTGGAGAACTTAAAAAAACAAAAGAGTTGGAATCTTCTTTTTTAATTAGTGAAGCCTCAGATATTAAGCAGTGGTAACTGAATAAAGAGTGACTGTGTTTTTTATTACTTCCTATTGCCTGGAATTCAATTTTTATAATTAACTTTTTAAATATATATATATTTTTAATATATTTTTATTTTTAAAGGACTTTTTGTTCATTTTTCATTTTAATTTCTTTTTCTTTTCCTTTATTGGTGTTTTCCCTTTCCCAATTTTTAGTTTTATTTTTTAAGCTTGATTCCTTTTATTTATTTATTTTTTATGTACTTGAATTAAGATACATAACTACTGGATCTTTTTTTTAATATTATTTACATTTTTTTATTTTTTCAATTCAAATTATTGATGCATTATTGATTCTTTTTTTTCTTTTTTTGACTAGGATTGCTTCTTTTGCCTCCTTCTTTTTGTGATTTTCCTTTTTTCTTTTTGGATATCCTTATTAGAAACCTTATTTTTATAGAGGGCTATGCCCCTTCCTTTTTTACTATTCTTATTTGTCCTTATTATTGGCCTTCTTTTTTCTCTGCAATTGGAGTTGGATATTTTTGTAACAATGAGTAGAAAACCTTCAATTCCACAAGTAACAACTCCCGCACTGACAGCATCACAGCAAGAGAAGGAAAAAGAGAAAGAAGATATGATGCAAAAGATATTACAAGCGGTAAATGAGAATGGAAAAAGAATAGAGAAAATGGAATAGAAGTTGGACAAGACAGATGAAAATATAAAAACTCTACAGCAAACAATAGAGAAATATGGTGAGAGGATTAAGAAAATTGAGGAGCAGCAAGAAGAAAAAGACAAAGAAATGGGGAGTTTCAATACCAGATTAAATGAAGTTGAGAGGGATCATAATGAGTCATTGAGAGGCAAAATAGACAGATCAGAATTTGAGATTTCAAAACGTGGAGGAAGAGAAGGGTGAAAACCTGCTGGAGAAAATGGCACAGATATTGGCAGAATTGTTAGAAATAACAGAAGAGAAGTTGAGAGATGGAATAGATGAAACATTTCGTGTCTATACAAGATATGCAATGAGGAATAAACTTCCAAGAGAAATTCATATTAGGTTTACTAAGAAGAGTATTAAATCACAAATATTGCAAGCAGCCAGAGACAATACATTGAAGTACAATAATAAAGATATTACGGTATTGAAACAGGTACCAAGAAGAATAAGAGAAAGTAGAAGAGAATATGCGTTCCTATCCAAAGAATTGTTGAGGAGGGGAGTAAATTACAGATGGTTAATACCAGAAGGCCTTCTGTTTGTGTGGCGGGAACAAAGACATAGAATCGATACAGTGGAGAAAGCAGAACTCTTTTATGATGAATATTTTAGAGGAAAGGAGGGAAATGGAAGACAAGAGGAACTGATTGTGGAACTCTCAAAGGAACGTGCAGCAACAAGTGAAGAAGCAGAACAACTTGGGGCAGTAGGTGGTGTATCCAGAGAACAAAGAGAAGTTAGATTGACTAGAGCAATAAAACCCTTATACAAGACTTAAAATGGATAAAAAACACTGATCTCGATGAATATAAATGGACTTAATTCGATTGCTAAAAGAAGGAAAATATTTCACAAATTAGAGAAATTAAAATTTGATATAATTTGTCTACAAGAGGTTCATATTAAAAAACAACATAAATATGTATTGAGACAAAGAAAGCTAGGAAAATTATTCACTTCATTGGCACAATGTAAAAAGAGAGGAGTGGCTCTGTACATTAAAGATACAATTACTATGGAACTGATTTACACAGATGAGGATGGGAGGATTTTAATGGTGGAAATAACGGATAACAATGTTAAAACGCTTTTGATAGCAATATATGCACCAAGTGAGAATCAAGAAGAATTTTATAAGAAATTACACCAAAAACTGACTGAACTGGACTATGTAAATATTTATTTGATGGGAGATTTTAATGGGATAATTAATGATCAACTCGACTATAAATCAGAAAGAACTAAAAAGAAAGTTAGAAGAAAGCTACCTAAGTCCTTTTTTCAAATGACAGAAGAAATGAACATTAAAGATATATGGAGAGAGAGAAATATTGGAAATAAAAAAATTACTTTCTATTCAAATAGGCATGAATCATGGTCAAGAATAGATATGGTATGGGCATCTGCAGATATGCTCTCTGATATAGAAGAAATTCAAATTGAAAGTGGGACTTTGGCGGATCATAATCCACTGATAGTCGCCTGGAAAGGACAGAAGAGAAGATCTAGATGGACATTAAATAATATGATTTTGAAAGAAGGAGAGTTTAGAAAGAAAATTGAGATAGAGCTTGGCTTATTTTTTTAAGAAAATAAAAAAAGAAGACACATTACTGCAAATTCGTTGGGATGCGATGAAGGCTTATACAAGAGGAATAATAATTGACTATACAAGGCAAAGGAACATCAAACAGAAAAAGACATTTAAAATATTGCAAGATGATTTTAAAAATTAGAAAAGAATTACAACAATCACCGCAAAGAAAAGATATTAAAATGAAAATGGATATGATTAAACATAAAATGTGTTTAATGGAAAAGGAAGAACTTGCTCAAAAGATTAAAGGTTTTAAAATTATTTTGAAAATGCGAATAAACCAGGAAGATGGCTAGCCTATAGACTTAGAAAGGAAAGGGAAGCAAAGAAAATTAGCCAATTAATAGACGGAAAAGGGAATGCTCAATATGGGAATGTTGAAAAGAAAAGAATTATTCGAGATTACCGTGTTTCCCCGAAAATAAGACCTACCCCGAAAGTAAGACCTAGCACTATTTTCTAAACCTGCCCTAATATAAGACCTACCCCGAAAATAAGACCTAGTGTAAATCTCCAGTTCCAGGAAGACTTTTCAGGGAGCAACCGTGCACCAGAAACACCCCCTACACACACACCCACTATTTGGCACCATAAATATATAAGACCTACCCCGAAAATAAGACCTAGTGTGTTTTTGGGAGCCAAAAAAAATATAAGACAGTGTCTTATTTTTGGGGAAACACGGTACTATGAAAAATTATATTCTCAAGAAGACACCACAGAAGAAAAAATTAAACAATATTTACAAAAGGCAAGATTACCACAAATACCTAAAGATATTGAAACAATGTTAGAAGGGAATATAACTATGATGAAATTGACAGAAGCCTTGAAGAAACAAAATATTGGAAAAGCACCAGGTCCAGATGGCTTACCGGTGGAATTTTACAAGACGTTTCAGGAGGTGTTAAGCCTCCAGTTGCTAGAAGTTATGAATGAAGTGTTATTAGAAAAGAGAATATCTAAGACATGGTCAGAAGCCTATATTACTCTTATACCTAAGGAAGATATGGATGTACAACAAGTTAAAAATTATAGACCTATTTCACTGTTGAACTCAGACTATAAAATTTTTGCTTCGATTTTGCAGAAAGGCTGAAAAGATATTTAAATAATTTTATTCATATCGATCAAAATGGATTCCTGCCGAAATGACAAATTAAGCAAAATGAGAATAATTTTAGATACTTTGGAATATTATGAAGCACATCCTGAAAAACAGATGGCACTGATGTTTTTAGAAGCACAAAAAGCCTTTGATAACTTGAATTGGCGTTTTATGATTTTGCAAATGGTACAAATGGGTTTTGGGGAAAATTTTATACAGGCCATTGAGACAATATACAAAGTACAAACAGTGAAGATCTTGGTAAATGGAGAACTAACAGAATCTATAAAGATAAGAAAAGGAACTAGGCAAGGTTGCCCTCTGTCACCCTGCTGTTTGTGTTAACACTAGAAATGTTGAATAGAGGTATTGGAGAAGATGAAGAAATAAAAGGAATGAGAATTAAAAAATAAGACTATAAATTACAGGCGTTTGCAGATGACTTGGTATTCATACTAGAGGATCCACTTAAATCAGCACCTAAATTGATAGAGAAAATAGAAGAATATGGAATGGTGGCAGGTTTAAAAATTAATAAAGATAAAACAAAGATCCTAACAAAGAATATGTTAGCAAAACGTAAGAAAGAGCTAGAAGATATATTAGAGATTCAGATCACAAGTAAGGTTAAATACTTAGGAATATATATTACATCAAGATGTAGTACACTGAAAGAAGATAATTATATTAAACTTAAGCAGCAGATAGCGACAGACCTGGAAAGGTGGGAAAATATGCAATTATCTCTTATTGGTAGAATATCAACAGTTAAGATGAATATATTACCTAGAATGTTATATTTATTTCAAACGGTATTAGTCATCACATATAAAGTCCTACATGGCTTGGGTCCAGGGTACTTGTGGGAGCGTCTCCTGCCAGCATCAACTTCCAATCACCCTGTGCGGTCCCACAGGCAGGGCCTCCTGGGGGTGCCATCGACCAGACACTGTCAATTGGCGGCGCCCAGGGGTAGGGCCTTCTCTGTGGGAGCACCCACCCTGTGGAATCAACTCCCCTTGGAGCTCCAACTGGCCCCTGACCTCCATTCCTTTCGCCACAACCTAAAGACTTGGTTGTTCCAACAGGCCAGCCTGGACTGAATGAGGTGGGGAGGGTTTTATCAATTTTAGCTTTAATCAGGTTTTCAATTTTATTGCGCTTAATTGCTTGTTTAATTCTATTTTAATATTTGTATTCTTGTTTTATTGTAACCCACCCTGAGTCCCTCGGGAGAGAAGGAAGCCTATAAGTCCAATAAAATAAATAAACAAACAAACAAACAAACAAACAAATAAATGGCCCCAGTTTATGGGAAGTGCAGGGGGACCCATCCCCAGGAGGCAGCCGGGACTCACCTCCCTACTCTGCCTCTCCTTTTTTTTTTTTGAAAAAAGTTTTATTATTTTTTTCCAAAACAGACGAACAGGACAAACATAACATAAAAAAACATAAGCCCACATCAAATATTGGGTCCCCAATATTTGAGGGAGCGTCTTCTTCCAATAGCTAGTGCCGGCCGCCCTGTGCGGGCTCATAGGCAAGGACTCCTCGGGGTTCCATTGGCGGGTCAATGCCGTCTGGTACTTCCCCGACAATGAGCCTTCTCTGTTGCGGCCCCCGACCTCTGGAATCAACTGCCTCTGGAGCTCCGTCTGGCCCCTGATCTCCGCACCTTCCGCCGCGAATTAAAGACCTGGCTGTTTGACCAACCCGGGCTGTGACCCTTCCCTGGGGGGAGGGATGGGTTTTTAATGTATTTTTTATTGTCGTGTTTTATATTTGGGCTTGTTTGGTTTAATGTCTTTTTAAATATTTATTGTTCTGTGTTTTTAGTTGTAAGCTGCCCCGAGTCTTCGGAGATGGGGCGGCATACAAGTTCAAATATAAATAAATAAATAAATAAAATTTCAAGTGTGTCGGTCGGTCACAAATCTTGGTGCCATCCACTTTCCATCAACACTCTCCATTACAGAAAAAAAAAGAATACAGAACAATATTATTATTATTAACTCTCTACAATATTATAGTCTCTATATTATATTCTCATTCAACAATTATATTATTATTATTATTATTATTATTATTATTATTATTATTATTATTATTATTTTATTAGACTTGTATGCTGCCCTTCTCCCGAAGGACTCAGGGCGGCGAACATATAAAAAAGAACATATATACAATAAAAAGATATTAAATAAAGACAAGTCTAAATTACAAGAGACATTAAAAACAATTAAAATTACAATAATGAACAATGCAATTAAAAAAACCCGCCCCCATGGTCAATCCAGGCCGGCCTGCTGAAATAGCCAAGTCTTCAGGTCTCGACGAAAGGAGCGGAGATCAGGGGCCAAATGAAGATCCTCAGGGAGCTGATTCCATAGGGCGGGCGCTCCCACAGAAAAGGCCCTAGCCCTGGGAACCGCCAGCCGACAATGCCTGACCAACGGTATTCCCAGGAGGCCCCTCCTGTGGGAGCGCATGGGGCGATCGGAATGTGATGCAGGCAGGAGGCATTCCTGCAAGTACCCTGGACCCAAGCCATTTAGGGCTTTATAAGTTATTACTAACACCTTGAAGGAAACCTGGAAGGCAACTGGCAACCAATGCAAGTCGCGCAGGAGGGGTGTAACATGGGAGTATCAGGATACCCCCATCACAGCCCGCGCGGCCGCATTCTGCACCAGCTGTAACCTCTGAGTAATCTGCAAGGGTAGCCCCATGTAGAGAGGATTACAGTAGTCGATTCTGGAAGTGACGAACGCATGGGTGACCGTTCGAAAGGCATCTCGGTTCAGGTAAGGGTGGAGCTGGCGAACCAGCCGAACCTGGGCGAAAGCCCCCCTGGCCACAGCTCCCACTTGCTCCTCCAAATTGAGCTGTGCATCCAGGAGGACGCCCAGATTCCTCGCCCTATCCATGGGGGTAACACCTCCCCCATGACCAAAGATGGCACATCCACTGAACACCGAGATGTCGGTAAGAACAGCCACTCAGTCTTGGCCGGGTTGAGTCTGAGCCTGTTACTCCCCATCCAGGCCTGCACCCCCTCCAGGCACCGGGACATCACCGAGAGAGCATCACTGATCTGGTCTGGGGTGGAGATATACAACTGGGTATCATCTGCATATTGATGATACCTCACCCCAAAACCACGGATGATCTCGCCCAGTGGTTTCATGTAGATATTAAACAGGAGAGGTGAGAGAACCGACCCTGGGGCACCCCACAAGTGAGGGGCCTCGGGGAGGATCTCTGCTCTCCTGCCAACACCGACTGCGAGCGGTCCGAAAGGTAAGAGGAGAACCACCGTAAAACGGTGCTCCCCACTCCCAACCCCCGGAGCCACCACAGAAGGATACCATGGTCGATGGTATCGAAAGTGTTATGTATGTAGGTTTGAATGTTATTGGTTTATTTGAACTGTTCTTGTAAAATGTCAAATGGTATTGGTTTAAATAGTGCGGGAAGAAACCCTGCACTCCCATTGGCTGGCAGCTATGGCTGCAGGCTATAAGAAGCAGCCGTAGCCAAGCCAGAACAGGTCCATTCGAGCTGTAGTCACTAATAAACTCTTTGCTGGAACTCCTCGCGTCTGACTCTTCATGCAAACTTAACACTGGCGACGAAGGTGGGATTGCCCCGAAGAGAAGACGACGCGCCGAACAAGCAACAGAGCGAGATGGCTGCGCTGAACACCCCCCCAGCACCATTCGATCCGGCGACGGAAGACTGGGAATCATATGCGGATCGTTTCCACATGTATCTGGAAGGGAACGACCTCGCCGGCATCCCTGAGAGACGGAAGAGGGCGGTCTTTCTCACGCACTGTGGTCCGGCAGTCTTCAAAATGGCGAAGGCATTGGCGGGAGCAGCAGAGCTGAAGGTAATGGAATGGCCTGATTTAGAGAAACTTTTAAGAGCCCATTACGCCCCACAAGTATCGTGCCTCATTAAGAGACATGAATTTTACCGTTGGGATCAAGGGGATAGCGAGAATGTTAATGACTTCGTGGCAAGTTTAAGGGACATTGGGGGTGCTTGTGACTTTACCAACTTAGAAGAGGCCATGCGTGATCGGTTTGTTTTAGGCCTAAAAGATAAGGTCTTACAAAGCAAACTTTTAATGAAACCTAAAATCACGTTTAAAGAGGCCATTGAAGAAGCTGTTTCAGCGGAAGCCACCAAGTCCTCAGCTGCGGCCATGAAAAAGATTAACAAGGCCTCAAGACAGGCCTCAAGCCATTCTGATGGGGAAAAATCCACAACTGCTCATTGCGAACAAATAGACTCTGATTCTGATGGCAGTGAGGCAGAGGAGGGATTTTAAACTCAGAATGGAGAAGAAAAGAAAAGACTCTGGGAAAAACAGGCAAGGGTTCTATTGCAGAGGCTGTGGGGGGCCACCCCGCACTGAATGCAAGTTCTTTGACTCCATTTGCCTACATTGTGAGAAACGGGGTCACATAGCCAGAGTCTGCAAATCATCCAGAACTCCACCAGTTAGGAAGAAATTTCCTGATAGAGACTTTAAGCCCAACAATTTCCTTGAAAAAATGGGGCGAAATTTAGAAGCAAATGGCAAGAATGAAACTCACCAAACAATCACTATTGGTCATTCTTCACCCTTAAAAAGCAGAAAAGTACATGTGAAGGTGTTTATTGAAGGAAGGCCTTGCCAAATGGAAGTGGACTCAGGCTCTTATTTATCTATGGTGTCATGGGACACTATCCACAGACTCTTTCCCAAAATTCAGAAAAAGCATTTCCAGAAGCAAGCACTGACTCTCAAAGACTACCAAGGGAACAAGATTCCAGTAGTTGGAGCGAGAGATTTCAACGTGCAGTTTAAAGGCCACACCAAACGTTTGCCCCTGACCATCGTGGACAAGGATCGCCCAAGTTTGCTGGGACTTGAGTGGTTCAAGCCACTTGGCATCGAGGTGACTGGCATCCATCACATGAGCAGTTCTGACTGGGAAGAGTCCTTGAAGTCTGAGTTTCCAGAGGTCTTCAGCGAAGGACTGGGCAAGTATATGGGGACCCCTATTGCTTTCAGCCTAGACCCCAAGGTGCCCCCAATTCGTTTAAAGCCCAGGAGGGTCCCATTTGCTTTAAAGGAAAAATTGATGCACAATTAGATAAGCTCATTGCTCAAGGGGTTTTAGAGCCTACTGACCACTCCAATGGGAAACACCCATAGTCACACCAGTCAAGGCTGATGGGTCAGTGAGAATCTGTGGTGACTACAAGGGGACACTTAACCATGCGCTGCAGCAGAGCGCATATCCTGTACCAGTTGTGCATCATCTGCTCCATTCCCTTGGCAGGGGTACAGTATTTGCTAAACTGGACTTAGCTCAGGCATATCAACAATTAACAGTTGATGATGCCACTGCAGAGGCACAAACAATTGTGACTCATAGAGGTGCCTTCAAATGTAAAAGACTACAATTTGGAGTAAGCGTGGCACCTGGCATTTTTCAAAGCCTTATGGAAAGAATGTTGCAAGGACTGCCAGGGGTAGTGCCTTATTTTGATGATGTATTAATCTCTGCTGAAAATGACACTCAGCTTCAAGAAAGACTCAGAGAAGTCCTTACCAGATTCATAAAAGCGGGTTTAAAAGTCAAGGAAGACAAATGTACACTCAAAACAGACAGAGTTGAGTTCCTGGGGTATATGATTGACAAGCATGGCATCCATCCTACTGATGCCAAGGTTAAAGCAATCAAGGAAGCCCCTAAACCTCGATGCAAGGCAGATTTGCAAGCCTTCCTTGGACTTATTAACTTTTACCACATGTTTCTACCTCACAAAGCATCTATTGCTGAGCCCTTACATCGCCTGCTTGATAAGAAAGCTGTTTGGATCTGGGGGGAAGGAACAGTCAGCATTTAACAGTATTAAGAGACTAATCACGTCTGATGCTGTGTTGATACAGTTCTCTGAGAATTTGCCTGTTGTTCTGACTTGTGATGCATCCCCTTTTGGAGTGGGGGGTTTGAGTCACAGGCTTCCCAATGGAAGGGAAGCCCCAATTGCATTTTACTCTCGCACTTTGTCCAAAGCAGAGAGGAATTATAGCCAATTGGACAAGGAGGCTTTAGCAGTTGTTGCAGCTGTTAAGAAATTTCATGAATATCTGTATGGCAGGTCATTCACCATTGTTACAGATCACAAACCTTTATTAGGCATTGTGGCAGGAGACAAACCTACACCTAATATCCTGTCACCAAGAATGCTGAGGTGGACTGAATTTCTTGCAGCCTATTCATACAAACTGATTCACAGGCCTGGCAAGGACATTGGACATGCTGATGCACTGAGTCGTTGCCCACTACCTTGCCACAAGGAGGACTTTGAACTTGAAACTCACACCTTTTCCTGGAGACCGTGGCTAAGCTTCCAGTCCATGCTGCTGAGATTGCCAGAGAAACTACCAAAGATGCTGTATTAGCACCTGTTATGGGCTGGATTAAGAAAGGTTGGCCTCTTCAAGATCTACCTCACCTTGCCCAACCTTTTAAGTCCAGGCAAACTGAATTATCTGTATTAAGAGGATGTATTTTGTGGGGTAACAGGGTGGTTATTCCTGCAAAACTGCAAAGGGAGGTTTTGGAAATGTTACATGAGGGTCATCCTGGGATTGTAAGGATGAAAGGTTTGGCCAGGAGTTATGTATGGTGGCCAGGTATTGACAAAATGGTTGAAAACTGGGTAGCATCTTGTCCCAATTGCCAGGTAGTCAGGCCTGCCCCACCTCATGCCCCCACACAGGAATGGGAATGTCCTAGGGGCCCATGGTCTAGAATCCACATTGATTTTGCAGGCCCTACAAGAGGGCACACTTTTCTAGTGCTAGTAGATGCATACTCTAAATGGCTAGAGGTAATTCCCATGACATCCACTACAACTGAGGCTGTCATCAAGCAGCTCAGAAAATTGTTTGTCACCCATGGGCTACCAGATGTCCTTGTTTCTGATAATGGCCCTCAATTCACATCTAACATTTTTGAATCCTTTCTAGCTCAACAGGGCATCAGACATGCCCTCACTGCCCCTGGGCACCCTTCGCCAATGGCGGGCTGAACGCATGGTACGCTTCACCAAAGAGAAGCTTCAGCAGCTGGGTCCTGGGGACATCACTGAGAAGCTTGAAAAACTTCTTAGTGTTCAACACATCACTCCTAGCCCATCAAATAACTTGTCCCCAGCAGAGTTGTTGATGGGCAGGAAACTTAGGTCTTCCCTTGACCGCCTTCATCCCACTTACGCACTCAACGCACCACTGGATTCCACTTCCAAAGTTCGTTCTTTTAGTGTGGGAGATTCTGTCTATGCTAGGAACCTTATAGGTGAACCTTTGTGGATTCCTGCTGAAATAACTCACATCACTGGCCCTCGTTCTTACAGGGTACAAACAGAGGATGGCCTCCTCTGGAGCAGGCACATTGACCAACTTAGATCCAGGTTCCCTCAGGAACATCGACCCTGTCTCTCTCTAGGTCCCTCACCTGATGTCTCTTCTAAGGGGGAAGGAGGGGAACAGGAGGAAAATCAGCAAACAGGAATCAACCCCATGTGTAACGAGCCATTGCGACAGGAACCATCCCGAACCCTGTCACAAAGCCAAGATCCATCCTTAGAAGTGGAAGATTGCACATCACTACCTGACTTGGGTGCTGACATTGGAATGGAGATGGGTTGGGAGGAGAGACCAGATTCTAACAGTCTAACAGGGTCTTCTTCCTCAGGAAGTCCCAACAGGGAAATGTCAGTAGACACATTTCCCCTCTCACTGGGTGAGAATGTTAAAGCTTCTGAACCATGAAGGTCTCAACACACGTAAGAGCCCCACCTATTTAAAGGAATACATTAGATAGGTTGGGGTTTGGTATGGACTGAACCTAGTGGGGAGGGGTGTTATGTATGTAGGTTTGAATGTTATTGGTTTATTTGAACTGTTCTTGTAAAATGTCAAATGGTATTGGTTTAAATAGTGCGGGAAGAAACCCTGCACTCCCATTGGCTGGCAGCTACGGCTGCAGGCTATAAGAAGCAGCCGTAGCCAAGCCAGAACGGGTCCATTCGAGTTGTAGTCACTAATAAACTCTTTGCTGGAACTCCTCGCGTCTGACTCTTCATGCAAACTTAACAGAAAGCCTCTGAGAGATCTAAAAGGAACAGGACAGAGGAAAAACCCCTGTCCCGAGCCCTCCAGAGATCATCCACCAGTGCAACCAATGCTGTCTCGGTGCTGTGTCTGGGCCTGAAACCCGATTGGTACAGGTCGAGATAATCAGTTTCCTCCAGGAACAGCGGAAGCTGCTGAACCACCATGCTCTCAACAACCTTCGCTAAAAAGCGAAGGTTGGAGACTGGACGATAGTTGTTCAAAACGGTTGGGTCCAGAGCAGGCTTCTTGAGGAGGGGTCTCACCACCGCCTCTTATCTCCATCATATCTACATATTACCAAGTTTTTTATCTAATCATTGATAAAACATACTCCATATCTTAAAAAACTGTTTTTCTTCTTGATCTCTAATTTCAAATGTTAATCTACTCATTTCAGCACAGTCCAAAACTTCCTCCTGCACAGGTATCTTGTCATTTCTCCAATTTTTAGCAAATACAATTCTAGCAGCTGTTAATACATTAACAATCAAATATTTCAACTCTTTGCTGAACATCTCTGGCATAATTCCCAATAAAAATATTTCAGGTTTCAAGTCTATACGTTGTTGTGTCATTTTTTCCAACCACGTGTGGATTTTAGTCCAATATCTTTTAGCATCAGCGCAAGTCCACCACATATGGTAATAGGAGCTGGGTATCTGGTGACATTTCCAACACTTATCCAATTTATCCTTAAACATTCTTGCAAGCCTTCTCGGGAATAGGTGCCACCCGTAAAACATCTTATACAAATTTACTTTATATGCAGTTGACATCATCATTTTATAGTTCTGATCCCATAGTGTTTGCCATCTCTCTAAGTCTATCCCATAACCAAAAATTTTCCCCCAAGCAATCATTGTTTCTTTAACCTGTTCTTCTTCCATTCTAAATTCTAGTAAGTGCCCATAAAGTTTTTTAATTACTTTTTCATTTGTACCCATCAAAATTTTATCCAATTCAGTTTGTTTATTACAAATACCTTCAGCCTTAGAGTCCTCATCATATCTAGATTGTATTTGCAAATATGAAAACCAATTCATTTTTATTCCTTGTTCCTGTAGTGTTTACATCGATTTAAGTTCACCCTTTTCATTCAAAATCTCTCCATATCTAATTGTTTGTTCCTTTTTATATATTATTGGATATGAAAAAGCTTCAATAGTAGATACCCATAATGGAATTTGTATATAAATTGTTTCCTAATTTTTTCCCAATTTAAAAACAAAGCTTCTCGAATATAATGTCTTCTAAAATATCCTTGCGTTTTGGTTCCCTTATACCACAGGAAAGCATGCCACCCTAATAGCAAATCATGGCCTTCTAAAGTTAATAATCTATTATTTCTCAACGTTATCCATTCCTTCACCCACATCAGACTTGCAGCTTGGAAATACAATTCCCAATTGGGCAGTACAAACCCC
>SOZL01000831.1:0-19889 GCA_009733165.1 Naja naja | reverse complement strand
GCTCGATGTCACTCATGTGACATCTACATGTGGTGGCCCAAGCACTCTGCCAGCAAAAACAGGCTCCTGAGTTCTGTTTTCATCTGCTATGGCCTCCTGCAACCCTCTGCCAGTGAAAACGGAGCTTGGGAGGGCAGAGGCACCACGGGCCAGTCCTTTGCTGTTTCCAGGGCAGCGCTACAAGCCAGATCTAAGCACCCAGCAAGCTGGATCCAGCCTGCGGGCCTTGAGTTTGACAACCTGATCTATATGGATGTATTATATTCTGTTTTCATAATGACCAAGCAAATACTCTGGCAAATCCATTGACAGAGAATGAAACGGCAGTTCTCTTGCTGTTTGCCTGGCATTCCACAGCATATTGATTCTTTTAAAAACATGAAAATGCCATCAGGTTTTCATATCTAATAGCTACTTCCACCACAGGTTTATTTAGCTTCCTTTGAAAAAGTAAGATCCTTTGAGTCGTGCTCATCTTCCTGGATCCATTAATGTGGATTTCTTGACAGTAACACCAAAATGGTTACCATTGCCTCCTTCCTGGATTGTTTCCCCTGTATTCCATTCTTGCTTATTTCCTTGTAGTTTCTCAATCAAGCACCTTCCAGCTCCAACCCTGCTTAGCTTTCTGAGACCTCCGAAGGTCAACTGCAATATAAATCTATTGCTATCACTGAATCTTGTGGCAGTTTTACATTAAATGAGTTATGTGCTGTGGGTTGAAGCCAACTAGCTGTTTTGTTTTTTAATCTTTTTTTTTTAATTACATTTATATGCTGCCCTTCTCCGAGACTCAGGCTGACTTACAATCTTGCCTTTCCTTGAGGATAAAAATAGGCAAGTGGAGATCTTAGAAATAAACCTGGCTTTCCTGTGTTTCCTGCCTACTATTTTTCCTACCTGGAAGATTTCTTACCATTTGTCAGCTGTGCCTCATTCAAAACCCAAGAAAGAAATCCTTCAACTCCATTGATGTAGAGAAAAAGTACTTTTACGGAGTTTGAAGTGATAGCAACAAAAGAAAGCAAGATCTGAAGCAAATAGGCGCAAATATTATATATTGAAAGTTATCCCAAGTTCCCTCCCCCAAGAGTCCAGATTGGTCATCCCAATCTGAGGTGTTTTTGTCATGTGGGGTAGTGGTGGTATTCTACCAGTTCAGCCCAGTCCAGCCGAGCCAGTAGCAGCGATGAGCAGCGGAGACCAAACCAGTTGTCTCCGCCGCTCTGCTGTTGGGCCCACCCGCCCACCTGGGCCCCCATACTCCCTTTTATCCTTTTCTTTTGAAGCGCAGCTGCTTTGCATGGCAGAATGCCGTGTGGCAGCTGCTGAAGTGACCAGGAGAGTGCAGCCTTGCAGAAGGTGAGTTGGAACGCCTCTGTGCCTGTGCAAACACCTCTGTGCCTGCGCAAAGTGCACATTTGGCACGCAAGTGCATGCAAAGTGTGTGCCTGCACACAAAGCGCGCCCACCAAGCTACACCCACTGAACCGGTGGTAAAACATTTTGAATCCCACCACTGACGCCATTTTGAATCCCAAGATGGTTGACCTTGGCTTAGTAGAGATCAGTCTCTGCAGCTGCGCGGTAAGCAGGAAAGCATCCCCTACTTTTTAGTTCACACAAAAGATGTCTTCACTCTCCAGCCACCTTCCCCTCCCAAATACCAAAATTACCCTTCCCCCCATTTCTGTGGCAGCCAACAGGAAGCAAGCAGCAAAAGATGTCAAGAAAACTTTGTGGAGGCTGACACCATTAGGGCTGCCAGCTGGTGAAAGGACACTGACATTTGAAAGTCCTCCTGGCTCACATGAATGTACACTGACCTTACCTACACAAGGATGAGAGCCATTCTAGCATTCTTGAATGAGACCCCAATTTTGTACCAGAAATATATAATGTACTGTAACATCAGTCTTTTATTGGAAAAGAATCGATGTACTGCCAATTTTCAAAATGGAAATCAGGAGCTCATAAGTCTGTCGGTTTATGGAGAAATGGTTTATTACCAATAACATTGTTATGCAGAAGACCAAGTCTCAGTTGAAAAGGATCAACAACATGATTTCTGCAAAGATGAGTCCTAATTCACTTGTTTTGAATTAGGTGGCAGTACCTGCAGGGCCACATACTCCAACCAGCTCAATGTACCAAAATACAGGTACTCCTAAACTTATGACAACAATTGAGTCCAAAATTTATGTAGTTAAGTGAGAAATTTGTTAAGTGAGTTTTGCCCTGTTTATGACTTTTCTTGCCACATCTGTTAAGTGCAATTGTTAAATTAGGAACACGGTTGTAAACTGAAACTGGTTTCCCCATTTATTTTGCTTGTCAGAAGGGGCTCACAACACCTTGAGACACTGCAACTGTCATAAATATGAGTCAAGCATCCAAATGTAAATCACGTGGCCATAGGGATGCTTCAAGGTCGTAAGTGTGAAAAACGGTCCTAAGTCACTTTTTTCAGTACTGTTCTAATTTTGAACGATCACTAAACAAAGTGTTGTAAGTCAAGGACTGCCTGTATCCAAGGTGAAACACATTTATAGCCCCACATTTCTGGGAGGTTGGAAGGAGTGAAGGCATGGCTTTTTTGTGTCAATTCTGGTGCCTTGGAACAGTCTCAGATAAAACTCAGGGTAGCTCCCTTCTTGCTAATTGTTAGGAAAGTGTTGAAGACCAAACTACTGTATGTATGAGTATTGTCTCATATATTATACCATATTTAATTATTTTCCCCTAATTTTTTTGCCCATATTGTATTGTTTTCCCTAGTTGAGGTTGCTTTTGATGGTCCCTATTTGGAGTTTTAATCAGACTGTAGATGTTTTGTAATCTCCAAGCTGCCAAGAATCTCTTGATTTGCATGTACTGGGGCAGAAGCTTCATAAATAAGTAATCAATACAATACAAACCACTTCCTCGGGGAAGGAAGGCTGAAGAGACGGGTTTGGCAGATAAAATGAAATCGTCAGAGAAAACATTACTTTGTTCTTATCTGGCATTGACAACACAAGTAGGTTGTTTTGTGTAAAATGTATGCTCCTTTACAGGTTGGTGTTTCGGTCTATGTTTGGTGCTTTGGATGATACTGGCAACTGAAGAGTAATTATAATGCCTTATTTCCAGTACTTTTGATGAAAGCAAAATAGCTTCTTACATTTTTCTATATGTCCAAGAATTGTTACCGATTCGGTCTTTCATTAAATATGCAAACAGATTGCTATTTAGGAGAGCCATAAGAATAGCAGTGTTTTTGCTGCAGGAAGCCAAGGGAATTGGGTTTGCTTGAAGGGACTCTCTCCTGAATTATAAACCTTCCTGGTTTTGGATATAACAGGGAATCGGAGTGCCCAAACATCTATATATATATTTATACAATAATTGAGTTCAACCATCACGCTAGACTTAGCAAGGCTTCCTTAATCTTGGCTCAGTGGGTTATACAAACCAAGCCAATAGTCAAGTCCTTAAATTACAAAACTTTGTTTAGAGATGCTTATAGTTATAATGGCACTGAAAAAAATGACATATAATTGATCCTTACATTTAGACCATGAACAGCTTATACCGCCCAGTGTCTGATTTTTTTCAAGCCTATACACAAAAATCTAGTCAACTAAAGTTCAACACTAAATTGACACAAGATGAGGGTCAAGAGGGGATGGATTTTGACCACTTGTGGGAATGAAACAATACTAAGCTGATGATGTGTTTAATTCTGCCCTCCATGGAGATCAAATGATCCTGGGATACTGCAAGCATCATAAATATACAATAGTTGTCAAGCACCCACAGTTTGATTATGTGATGCTGCAACAGTCATAAGTGTGAAAACCTTTTCAGTGCCATTGTAATTGAACAGTGCTAAGTTGAGGACTACCTGTATGTTGGGTACTACTTGTATAAGCTCAGTAAGTATCTGTCCACCTAAAGATATCCTTTTTGAAATATATCTCTGTTTTAAGTTAAATAAAAATAGTAGCCTCCACCAAGGTCTCTAGAGGTTCTTAGTCATCCAGGTCATGGTGCTTTTTCAAAAGGCAACTTTGTTTTTCCTTGAAGACATTTTGCTTCTCATCCAAGAAGCTTCTTCAGTTCTTCAGACTTCCTTTGGGACATCCACCAAGGTATTAATGAGCCTTCATTTACTGATCTCCCTTCCACTGAAGATAAGCTACATTTCTCTCCTTTTTATATTAAGACAACCCTTTTAGCCTTCAATTTCAGGTTGCTTTGACTAAGAAAAGTTTCAAGTCTCTCATCTGACTTTTTAAATGTTTTGATTGTTTATTTAACTAACAGTATTATTGTATTGTATTGTACAGTATTGTACAGTATTACAGTATTGTACAGTATTATTTGAGTATCAATGTTTCATTGCTTAATGTGTGGTAACAGTTAAATGTTTTAATGTTGCTATGTTTTAAGAGTTGCTTTGAAAAGAATGAAAGAAAGAAAATAGTTATAGATTCTGTAAACTAGCATCTTTTTACAAAAAAGATGATGAGAGAATTTCCTCAAAAATGTTCCTTCCAATATTTTATTTCAGTTCTTAATGCAAGTCACCTGGGCAGGCACGGAGCCAGTAGTGGTATTCAGCCGGTTCGCACCAGTTTGGGCAAACCGGTAGCAAGGATTTGGCATGGGTCGCAACGGTGTAAGTTCTGGCTGGCTGCGCCCCTGACCTGGTTGCCCAGTCACCACTGGCTCTCTTGACCCGCCCGCCCGATGCTTGCTCACCCCGCCCGCCTGAAGCTTGCCCTTAAGGTATTTCTTTTTTTCCCCTCCCGACAATCAGCTGTTCATATGATCAGTTGTGCTGGGATTCCCCTAGCTGTCTTACTGCTTCACCCAGGAGGATTCCCTGAGGCCCAGGAAGGCAAAAAATGGAGGGAAGGGCACAGTCCCCCCTCCATTTTTTTCTTCCTGAGCCCCAGGGGAGTCTTCTGGGAGCAAAAACGCCCCCCCCAGGAGGCTTGCCTGAGGCCCAGAAGGCCCAAAAATCGGGTGGGGAATGGCTGCAAAAACACAAAAAAAAAGCAAGAAGAAGAAGAAGAAAGAAGGAGGAGGAGGAGGAGGAGGAGGAGGAGGAGGAGGAGGAGGAAGAAGAAGAAGAAGAAGAAGAAGAAGAAGAAGAAGAAGAACAACAACAACAACAACAAGAAGCAGCAGCAGCAGCCACACCCACCCAGTCACATGGCCATTCCCACCTAGCCATGCCTAACAAGCCACGCCCACAGAACCCGTAGTAACAAGTTTTGAATCCCACCGCTGCATGGAGCCATTGAATTGAATGGTGTTGGCACTTATTTTGTTTCAACCTCTGGAATAAAGTAAAGTCCCAGTTTTAAAAATATTACAGGTAGTCTTTGATTTATGACTAGTCGCTTAGCAACCATTCACAGTTACAACAGCCCCCCTCAAAGCTACTTACAACCTGGTTTCAAAGGTCTAATGTTGCTCCCTCTTCAGTCATGTGATTGAATTTTGGGCATTTAGCAACTGGCCTGCATATACAGCCATTTGCAACACCCCATAGTCCAGTGACAACAATTTGGCTGGAAATTGGCATTTACTTCTGTTGGAAGAAAAATCCAGTCCTGCTCCAAGCTGGGAGAAAGACGCTGGAAATAAAATGGAGGCTGGCTGCAAGAAAGAAAGTCTCTGTTTATTTGGTAGCCAGAAACTTCAGTGACAGCAGCATGTTTCTGGGATGGCTGACAAAATGGAATTGAGAGTAGGTGGGTTTTTATACATTCTTTGGGGCTTTGTGACGGAGATGCCTGTTCCTGAGTAAGAATTTATCCTTTAATATTTTAATGGCTGTTGCTAGATTCCTATGAGGTCATATAGGGGTCATGGCTGGCTCTACAGGCAAAAGGGGAAATGCAAATCCTAGGTGTTTGTCTTAGCTAATCTTTTCAGTTCTGGCTTGCCTAATTGTATTGCTTATTTGGAGTCTCTTGGCTTATGAATAGATTGTCCCAGTCTTTCTGAATGGATTCAAAATCTGGATTCCTAAAGACCAACTTCTTCAAGCTTCTGCTTGAGGCTATTTTCCTATGGCAGGAAGACTGGGGCTGCTTTCTGCCTTTGTTAAGATTTTTTTTCTCCTCTTCTCCTTTAGGGGAAATTTTCTATTTTGCCTCTTTTTAATATTAAGATTAAAGAATATTTTAATCGGGGCCGGGGACTTCCTACACGTCCAATTTTTGGCAAACACCACTTAACAACTGCAGCATTAGCTTAACAACTTCCACATTCACTTAAAGACAGCCACATTCACTTAAGGATCACCGTAGGTTGTAAAATCAGGTCCAGTCACATTTTATAACCGTCATAACTTAACAACTATAATTGCCAGGCTCAATTACAGTCATAACTTGAGGACTACTTGTAAATCAAGATCTCATTCACTTCATATGTATTTACCTGTTCATTTGTTGAATTACCAAGCACTGCACAAAGGACTGAGGGATATTTTATTAGTGGCATTGTTGGGGGCAATATGCTGACTCTGTAAACCGCTTAGAGAGGTTGTAAAGCACTATGAAACAGTATGAAACAGTATATATATTGTTTTTCAGAACTCAGTAAAAGTACATTTTGGCTGGATACAGCAAATGCATTTTTTGAATCAAACCTACTATCCTTAGAACATAATATGAGAGGTACATATGAGAGGTGCAGGTTGCTTTCAACCTCCAGGAAGTGTCTTGGAGCTCCCTCTGGTGGTTGACTACAAGACTACACATCCCAGCTGGGACCTGCTCTGTGTGCATGACCAACCTCAACTTAGACTTAAAGAATAAATGCAAGAAAGCTGTTCAGCAAGCAAGGGCCTAGAGGAAGTTATAAAGTGGGTATCACCATTAAACTTTTTTTTTCTTAGTCACTGGTAGAGTTACTGTTGCAGCTGGATCCTCTGTTTTCTCCCTTCTCCTGAAGTACAGTGATGGAGCTCCTAAAAAACTACTTAAACATTTCTGCAGGAATTGGATGCTTCACTATTAGGAATACCCAAAGGATAAGGAGAAAGGTTGGACATTGGGACAGAACATTCATACGATCACAATGAATATGATACACAATGCCAACTAGGGTGATGTTGTTTTTATAGATGTTTTAGAAGCTTACATGATCTCAAGGCAGCAATCTTCCATATATTTTTCTCTCCATTCCTGTTTTGTAAAGCCCCCTTCTGAGTATTGGTGTTCAAGAGTTTCTGGCTACTCTCCTAGCATCCGGATCCTTTCATGATTCAGATCAGTGTCAAGATTCCTTCCAAAATGTTTTAACAGATGCACTTTGCTGGCAGATCTGCTAGCTTTGCACTACCTAATTTTAGCAAAGGCTTCTCAGCAACAGCTTCACCACCCCCACCTCATATGCCATAAACAAATACATGGCCAAATGGAAGAGGATCATATCTGCAGTGTTAATCATTTATGTTTTTGCATTTGTAGGTGGATGGAGAAGTTACATCTTGCTGGCTGCCTGCTTAGATCTACCTGTCAGGTCCAGGCCCAAATCCAATCAAATCTAACCCTTTATTTGCTTAAACCTAATGGACAGAATCTTGTCAAACTAAAGCTATAATTCTGTACCCTAATACAGTGGTCCCCAACACCCAGTCCGTGGACTGGCACCAGTCTGCGGCATGCCAGAAACCAGGCCACAAACAAGCGAAGCCCCATCTGTAGAATACAGGCAGCATGGAAAACCATATCCCTCCGGTCCATGGGAAAACCTCTCTCCATGGAACCAGTTGTTGGTACCCAAAAGGCTGGGGGCCGCTGCCCTAATAGATATATTTTAAGACAGGAATATCAAACTCAAGGCCCAGGGACTGGATCCGGCCTGTGGAGTGCTTAGATCTGGCCCGTGGAGCCGCCCTGGAAACAGCGAAGGACCAGCCTGTGGTGCCCGCAGCCTTCCTGAGCTCTGTTTTCATTGGCAGGAGGCCATTGCAACTGAAAACAGAGCTTGGGAGCCTGTTTTCACTGGCAGAGTGGTCAGGCCACCACAGGCATCCCCAACACGAGTGACGTTGAGCTGGCCATGCCCCCCCGAGGTCAAACAGCCCTGATGTGGCCCTCAATGAAATAGAGTTTGACACCCCTGTTCTAAGAGATCCTAGGGTGTGGCTATCCTGAACCTCTTTCCCTAATCCCCATCCAGTTCAGGACTCTGCAGTCTTTTACTTTGCATTTTTCTCTGAAATGTACTGGGAAAGCTCTGTGATGCCAAGATTCTCCTCCAATTGCTTCTCCAGGTACACATTCCATCACATTACCAGATCTGGGCTACAGAAAACCAGATGACTATTAGATGGTAACAAAGAACTACCAAAAGCCATGATTCTGTTGCCATGTAATGATCATCAAGATTTTTACAATTCAATATAGTAGCCATGAATTTGCTCTTTGATCACAGGCAATATATCTTAAATTTCAACTGCTGAGGAGCAATTCTGAAAGTTGGCTACCAACCCTCCTGTCCATCCTTGTCAGCTTGCCGCATGCAGCTAAATGGTTCCTCTGTGACAGAGGAAGCTAGATTAGATGGGTCTTGGTTCTGGTCCAGCATAGTTCTTTTTAGGTTCTCATCTTAGAAGTTCAGCTATAAACATTCTAACATTGGGAGTATCAAAACATACCTCTTGAAGGGAGGGAGAATGGTACAACCTACTACACATGCAGCTATCTCCAGTATTCACTCAGCCTGATGAACCACTGAACCCTTTCCTGCAGGGGAAAACCATATTTGATCTGAACTATAGTGGAAAACACTCTTCAATAGGAGAAAGCAATGTTTCCCATTTGCAGAGAAGACTGTCATCTGCTATTCAAGCAAACAATTCTGCATATTCACTGAAGATTGGGTTTACACCGAAAATCCAGATTGTAGTTCAGGTTCTTGGCCTGTAGCCACCCCTTGTTCTTGATTTATATAGTCCAGCATAACTCCATGAGTTGTGCAAACCTAGACTTATTGCTAGCTATGTTTAGCAAACATTAGTCACCTGGGAAATGGTGGTAAGATGCAAGAATAGCCACAAAGCAAAGCTACTACATTTTTCACTCTCAGATAATCCCTTGGGCATGTGGCAGCTCATTAAGCACTTGCATGAAAAAGAAAAGGAATAAAAAAAGAAAAGAAACTTAAAGTGCTGTCTCTGTGTCCTCCAGAAGAGGAGGAGCAGATTTTCAACATGGGAAGAATAAAACTTCACATTTAAGAACTTAATAAAAACCATAGATCTCCTTGAATCAAATTCAATTCCTGATGGTCTTATGGATACATCCATGCTGTTTTTATGTCAATTATGGAAATGGTTTAGCATTATATTTTTTTCAAGGATGTTCTTCCACCTTCTCAGATTAGTTTACATTTTGGGAGGTCCCAGTACTCTCCAATACAAGCACTATCCAAGTCTGATTCTGTTTAGCTTTTTGAGATCAGGTGCAGTCCAGTGCTGGATCTAAAAATAGATGTTTAATATTTTTTAAGGTCCATGCTAGAGCTGGAGATGGGGAGATAGCCAACTTTTCTCCTGGGTAAAAGGCTAGGGATGTCTACTTTGGTATTTTGCTCAAGATCATGAAAGGAAGACAAAGAAAAGTTGATTCATCAGATGCCAGAACAAAATTAAAAATAAGATCCTCATAAAAAGGAAAGTAGAGAAACATTATCATGGAGAAAAGACATGAAGAAAATATATGAAACAGAGGATCTAGCAAGCAGGCAAGAGCAGAAGTGATTGACACTGAAAGAAAAGATTGTGTTCACACATGTTCACAAGGTTAGTTATAAACCTAATGGCTGCATTTACAAAATGAAAGTTGTTTTGTGTTAACTCTTGGCTAGTATTTTTGTGAATTAATGAGCAACACAAGCCCAGCCTGGTTGCTCAGTTTATCATTACATATATTGTACTGTCAAAGGGTTGATTCAGTTGACTCGAGTAATCAAACTTAACATATTGTATGAATGCAGCCTACAGGTAACTGTAAAGAAAGGAGGCCAGCTGAACAGGCAAATGAAGGGCAGAAAGATTCAGGGTAGGTTTTCAATAGAAGGGGATGCTTCAGCTTCCATTCTAAACCATGTTGGATGGAGAACCTCGGTGTCCTACACCAAGAAAACAATAGAAACAATATGGACAGACTATCGTGCAAGGGAAGAAAGAATTAAGTGCACAAAACCATTAAAAGCAGAGAGAGAAAGGTTACAAGAGAGACCAGAAAATAGAGTACTATAATAATCAATAGGACTAGGACTGAAAAGAGCCCACTTTAAAGCTTTGGTAAAGTCAGCAGAAGGGAAAAAGAGCTCTCCTACCCATTTCATAATGATGGAAGAAAGTATTAAATCTGAACATACTGTAAGCATCACAGCCAAGAAAAGGAAAGAGATCTAAAACAGTGTCCAAGCATTGCACATCCAGAAAAGATAGGAAGAGGAGAGAGTTAAGAAGAAATGAAAAGCTATGTACAGTGGAAGGTGTTAGAATGGAAAACCAGACTACCCCAGGTCCTGCTTAACTGGAGCATGTAATTGATTTAGAAGGACTGTGATGAGAAGGAAATTCTCAGCATATGAATGTGGGGTCAAGCAGTGAAAAAAGGGGGGAGGAGTTTATACAGCAGCCCGTGAGGTAACCTTCTGCTATAGCCATTAAATTGCTGCAGTGGGAGGAAATATCTGCTAACTGGATCAGGGAAAAAGGATTAGACCCAACCCTTCCGTTCCATAAGGTTTCTCAACATAACCCACAGTGCAAGTTAGGACAGGAAAATGAAATGGAGAGAAAAAAGTAAACATCTCCTCACCCAAAACTTTTAGTTCTGTTTGCTTAATCAGTTATCAGGGTTTCCAAACATATATAACCATAAGTCTAGTTTTAAAATCCACACTATTTTGGGCACAGCCAAGCAAACCACATTTTGGCTGAAAGTGATATGTAAACCCAGTCCCAGATGAAAAGTAAAATACTGCTATGTCAGCCTTGAATGGCACCAGCCTCCTAAGGCAGTTTCTTACCAATTTCCCTAAAATACATGCCACTGATTTCTCTAAAATGGTACATGCCACTGATTTGAAAACAATAGAGGCCCTCTGAGGCAGAGAGGCTACAGTTTTATGAGTGAGATTTATTTCTGGAAAATATTTTGAATCAAGTGCCTTCAGATATGGGATGTTAATTTAATATTTGAAACAGCTTCCTATAACTGTCTATGAACTACATTAAGTTATAATGTGTTGTGTTAGCATACCTTTAAGTACAGCCAATATGTTCTGGAAAGCATGATTCATGGCTTACTTTATTGTGTAAGCTGAACTCATTGTAGTTAACGAACCATGAATAAACAAAATAAAGATGTTCTCACTCATCCTTCTCAGAAACACATACACCCCATTGCCACAATGAGGCAGCACAGCAGGACATGAAGAAATTTGTGGCCTGTTTATACAACATTTTAAACGATTATTTATTTAACAAAGGTTTATAATTTGAAGGGTTCATGAAACACACTACTTAATAAATGCACTCAACCAACCATACAGTCTTGATTCACGTAATATATTAAGACCCAAAGAAGCAAACCCAATTTTGATTTAGGCTGTTGCACAAACAAAACTTATATGTGGCTAAGAAAAGGGAAAAACACATTTTTAAATGTTGTTTGGAAAGTACTTTTTTTTCTTTATTTACGCGTAAGAACATTTAATCATTTCATAAGCTAAGATCTGGCTAGTGATGGTCCTGCTTTAGAGGCCATTCATAAAGTTGTGCTAAAGTTAAACAAGATTTGCTAGACTGATTAAGTCAGGAAAAGTTAGAATAGGATCAGATTGGCTAAAGCAGAGGTGTCCAATCTTGGCAATATTAAGACTTGTGGACTTCGATTCCAGAATTCCCCAGTTAACCATGCTGGTTGAGGAATTCTGGGAATTGAAGTCCACGAGTCTTAAATTGCCAAGTTTGACACCCCTGGGTTAAAGTGTCATTCTATCTTCCCCAGCAGCAAGAAGCAGCTCTTTGATGTTTCAATAAAAATAATTCCTGGAAGAGGAAGAGTTGCTTCTGCTTATTACAGTATACCCAGAGATAAATGAACTTACAAATGCATGTGTGAACCAGCTGCGAATCAGCTCTTGGCAGGGAAGACCTCTAGTTCAAAAACCATGACTGTGGGCAACAGGATCCAACAGCAGATGGCACTGAAATCCAACAGGTGGGGGATGCATGTTAAAGCCCCAGGATGGGGGGGCTGCAGTGAGGGAGAGGTAGGAACCTGACCATAGACTAAACCAGATATTTGTTGGCTCCCGATTTTTCTTGCCTGCCTGTGTTTATGCCACAAAATAGATTAAAAACATACCAGATTGTGGTTTAGGAAGTCTTGTGAACCCATCCCTTCTGGTCTGCAGTGTTTTATGGTCCAGCATTTTAGGTGAAGCCAGCCAATTGTGAGTTATGGCTGGTTTGGTCTAGTTGTCAGGGCACTGGTCTAGTAGTGTAGAAACTTCAGTTCTAATCCCAATTTAGGTACAAAGCTAGCAGGCTGACCTTGAGTCAGCACTCTCAGCTCTAGGAAGAAGGCAAGGGCAAACCACTTCTGAAAACACTGCCAAGAAAACTGTATTAACTCATTTGTTACAACTGGCAGAAGAAAGATGGACTCAAAGGCACAAAACCCTCCAAACCCCCACGCTGAACACAGGATTGGCCTGTTACATACAAGTTTTCATCTATTGTAGTGGGACAGTAGTCTCCTTATCTACAGCTCCTGTGTAAAAATAGGATTCCTTTCTCCATGACACAGAATAACAGAATTGGAAGGGACCTTGGAAGTCTTCTAGTCCAACTGCTCCTCTGTTCTGCATCCTTTAGACCACCGGTCTGCGGCATGCCATCAACCAGGCCGCGCAAACAAACAAAGCCCCAACCATGGGATGCAGGTAGCATGCAAAACCATGCCCCCTCCAGTCTGTGGGAAAAACTTTCTCCATGGAACCAGTCCCTGATGCCCAAAAGGTTGGGGGCCACCCAGGGGTGGGATTCAACCGGTGTTACTACCGGTTCGGTGACTACGTTTTGCGCGTGCATGCATAAAACAAACATCAGCTGAAAAGCTCTGCGCGCGGGTGCACCACATTTGAAAAGACTCTTTTTTTCCTGCTTTTTCAACTTCAGCTGTGCCGCGCAAAGCAGCTGAGGTTGAAAAGGCAGGAAATAAAGGAGAGGTAAGAGCCCGAGCGGGCAGGCAGGTGGGCCAAACAGCAGCAAATACAGAACTGGTTCAGTGTCTGCTGCTCTTCAGAGCTACCGGTTCTTTAGAACCGGGCAGAACCGCTAGCATCCCACCCCTGGCCATCGCTTTAGACTGCAGTCTTCAAACTGAGCTCTGTTCCCAGTGGCTTCATGAATACAGCCATGGTATTTCTTAGCAAGTATGAAAATAGTTCCCCAGTGCTTTCATCCAAGCAATGTTTTTTGGGGTCTCTCACCAAGCCTACAGCACTGCTGTTTACTGACAGTCTTCCATCCAGATTTAATTCAAGTTGTCTGCTTCTTAGCTTCTTGAGCTAAGACACTCAGACCCAGTGTGGAATGGAGTGGCATAGAAATCTTAATAATACAATAATAAAAACATAAAAATTTGTTTGGGCTTGAAAGCTAAGGAGACTCTGTACTTGTTATATACAAGACAACCTATCTTAACACTGTAGCATCAGCAAGATTATATTTCTCAGTTCCTCATCTGCTGTCAAACACTTGGTAGCCAAATCCATCCAAAAGCAAGGTTTTCCTGAGCTTTTCTAATTAAATTTTATTACAAAGGAAAGGGATTCAATTACAATTTAGACAACTGGCTCCTTTAGTTTTTGGGATCCAATTTATCTGACTTTGGGAGGGCAAAGCTTCCTTCTTTATCTTGCTCACAAGATGAACAGGAAAGCTAGCTTTCAAGTTTTCAGATAATAATGTTTTGAATTCACAATATTTTCCTAACTGCCACCCTCTTTCCCAGGGGGTATAACATTGGCAATATAAAAATAATTACATTGTTTTTGGGTAGGTTATAGGACCGTTTTTCTAGAACAAGGACCCAGCTCAGTTGACCTGGGTTAAAAGCATGTTCAGCTAACCATGAGAGTAATAAGTGTGCCATGTGAACATAGTCTAAAAGAAAAGCTCAGTAATAATTGAAAGACAGTTCAGAGAGGATGAATACTCTCTTTTAGATGAGATCATGCTGCACCCATTCATTCCTGACCCTATTTCTTCCTGTTTTACGCCACACACTTCTTAAATATCCTATTCACATTTTGTTCACTTTGCTTTTATGTCTCTTTCAACATTGCAAATTCTCTCTTCCATATAATGGAGGGAACAAAAAGCATACTCTTTAGGACAGCCATTTTTGCTTCCTCTGTCAAACATTTATTCCTCACAATAGACCACATACTCTTTGAGCACTTTGAAGTTTCTCCATCCACTTTCCCATCTTTAGCTAGTGTTCTATCCAGTATACAAGTTCATCTACTTGCTCTAATTTTTCAATATTCACATACAACTTACAACTGTTCATGTTATTTACCTATCAAGAACAATTACTTTGGTTGTTGAAACATTATATTTCTCTTAATATTCTACAGTTGGACTTTCATCACACATGTCTAGCCAATCTACCATTATCATAAGCATTCCTTATACATTTTTTATAAAGGATGATAACATACATCTTTCTCCTTACTCAATGTTGAATCATTTATAAAAATTCCATTTATTCTTATATATTTTATTTCCATCATATACTGTGCTCTCACATTTAGCAGCCAATCTTGTTCCACACAGGCCAAAGAAATCATAAATTAAGCCTATTTGCTTTATCGTATGCTTTCTCTATATTAACAAACCCATGCATTTCATATTGATCTCCTGAAAAGCAAAATGTGGACTGCATAATTGGTGTCCAGCAGAAATGTGCACTTCATTTTCCAAATTTGGTCATTAGCACCTTTTTCTCTTTTGATTAGAATTCTGTTTATTTTTGACAAAAATTGCAGAAAAGAGTTTTGATATTTCAGTAATTTAAAGTTTTAAGCATTCTTCCAAGTGACTTTTCTTACAGGAAAAAAAGTCATTGGTTTAGAATGGCCATCACAATCTCCAAATTTGAATAGTCTTGAAAATATGAAACATGGAGATCATGCAAAAAAAGAGTATTTCAGAATTAGAACATTTCTGCAAGAAAGAATGGGGAGTACATTTTTTTAATTCTAAAAGGCAGTGTAAAAATAAGGGCAGAATATAAATAAAACAACTAATAAATAAAATGAAAACATTCCTAGCTGGCTATAGGAGAACGTTTGGAAGAACTTATTTCTGTCAAAGGAGGTGTTACAAAGCAGTGGTTGAATGTGTCCACCTTCCACCTTTACTATTTTTTATTCTGAATCTGTAAACAGCTGCATATTTATTCATTCATTTTCTGCACAGCTGTATTAACATTACACAGCATTTTAAACTCCAGATCACAAAAGTCCCACTTTGACACCAGCTTCTCACACTAAGCCACCATGTAAACAATGCTCAGCTGCAATCTGGTCTCTCTCAGAAAACTCATTTTTTTTCTCTTCTACATCAAAGAGTAGGGAAACAAAATAAGAAGTTCATGACTTAGTTAAATGTGTGCTGATTTCTCCTTTGAAGGCAAAACTAGTGGGAATTATTGTCTTGTCTTTTTAGTTGTTCTCTCCAGTAAATGTTATAGCAGAACCAAAGAAAATTTGTTCCTTTGAAGTTCATTTCCATCCATGATTGCTGCAGGACAATTCAGCCAGGTTCTACTCCATCTCAATCAGGACCTTCTTAGAATGCAGTGTCTGGTTCTAGGCAGCACAGTCTTAAAGGGACTCAACAAACTGAGTTGTGGAAAAGGACCAAGTCTACCAAGAGGTTGAAAGGTCTGGAAACCAAATTCTATATATGTCTAACCTGCAAAAAAAAAAAGAAAAGAAGAAGACAATGACTAAGGGAGTTATCAACTTTATAAAGAGTTTTTGTAGGAAAGGAAGAAGTAGACTTCTTCTCTGTAGCCCAGAGGTAGGAACAGAGTCAACAGGTTAGAGCAGGGTTGTCAAACTCATGGCCCGCAGCCCAGATGGGTCATGCACTGGCCACACCCACACCTGGTTTAGTGAGGGGAGTCACGATATATCATATGATGACACCGTGACAACATGAGTTTGACACCCTGGGTTAGAGGAACAGATTCTGTTTAAGAATGCCTGACTTCAACTGACTCTGGGCACTTTACATAATAAAAATAGAACAACAAAAAGAGAAACAAGTTATAAGCATCCAGAAGAATTAAGAACTGTCAACTGGAAAAAGAGGTTACTCCCATGAAGTATATTTATTTCACTGGACTTATAAGCCACTCCTATTACAACTTCCTTCACTAGAGATTTTCAAACAGAGGCTGGATAGCCATCTGTTCAAAGTTATTTAGCAGATTCTTCATTGTGCAAGGGGTTAGATTAGATGATGTCCAAAACAATTTCCATTATTCTATTATTTTGTGGCTGAGTATGGTGTGTGAATCCAGGCACTTTCTTATTCTTGATCCAGTTTAAGGTTGGAGCAAGGATTTGACATCTGCCATGATGGTTCAGTGGTGAGAATTCAGCATTGCAGGCTAACTCTGCATTCCCTCTGCCAGGAGTTCAATCCTGACTGTCTCAAGGTTGACTCAGCCTTCCATCTTTCCAAGGTCAATAAAATGAGACCCAGATTGCTGGGGACAATATGCTGACATCCGTAAAGCACTATGAAGTAGCATATAAGTCTAAGTGCTATTGCTACTATTCTTGCTATTCTGTTTTGATTAGGGTAATGCTCGTTGACCTGCCTGTTGCTTTCAAGATCTACAGAGGAAGTGTAACCATTTTGTAGCTACTATTCCACATTTTGAAAGAGCCTTGGTGGTGCAGGCTGTTAAACACCTAGCACTTAGTTCCAGCTGCCTGCAATTAGTGCAGGTTTGAATCCCACCAGGCTCAAGGCTGACTCAGCCTTCCATCCTCTCGGGGTAGGTAAATTGAGGACCCAAGATTGTTGGGGGCAATAAGCTGACTTTGTAAAAATGCCACTTGGGGGGGCCAAAAAAGCCCTAGTAATAAGCAGGCATATACAATGGGATGAAGGCTATTGCTGAGCGCATTGGGTTGTGCTCCAAAAAAAATTGTAAGCTGCCCTGAGTCTCCGGAGAAGGGCAGGATATAAATATGAATTTAAAAAAAATTCCGCAGTCATCTTTTCCACAAAAAACTATGATTCCCTTACGCAAGACCTTCTATGTGTCAAAAGAGGGTTTATCCACACTGGTAGGGGACACATACTGGGGTTTGAAGGGTTAAGCTGCTTCCTGAAGGGCAAGTTCCTCTAATGGCCCATTGATAGAGGAAGAAGGATGAATATGAATGGGCAGCTGTGAAAGACAATGAATGCTTTCCTTTGATGGGAAGCTGGCACAGCAACATTGGAAGGGGGCCAGGATAAGAGTATGTACAGGGTGCACCCACCCCAGAGAATGGAAAAGGGCTGGTGGTACCATCAGCTAGAAGGGCAGAGCACATTATTAGTGCAATACGATGGTAAAAGCTTTCTTGGACTGTACCACTTCAAGTACACACACGCAGCATACTGGAAGCGTACACTACTGACACAAGAACTGAAGCTAGAGAGAAGGGAGTTCCTCAATTTTGTTTCTTCAAGCAGTCTCATATGAGAGACTAAAAACTTTACCTCTTATATCCTTTTTCTTGAATTGGTTGGATTCAAGGCAAACAATGAGCAGTTGCAGATAGTTACAAACCTTTTCCTTCATTATCCAAAACCTCCTGATTATAAAGTCTTTTTACCCAATGTGGGTAACACACTATAAGTCAATTTAGAAGTCCCTGTTGTGGTTGGGTAATGTGTTCCTGTGTCCTTACCCAAAAGAAAATCTCTTTTACCCAATTTTGTATAATTTACCCAGGTTTAAAAGCACTCTGCTGTAGACTATTTTGAAAACATTTTGTCCAGTAAAGAGGCACCAATTGAATCCTTTCCTTGAAACATTACAGTATTAAAAACCAGGCAATCTAAGCAGCTGGTATAAAATCAGAAAACTGTACTCTAGAGGGAACTTGGTCTCTCTGGCCAAAATATGCAAGCAAGTTTGAAACATTTATAAAGACTCCTCTAAACAGCACTTTCTGAGAGGCATCGAACTTTTCATGAGACAGAATTTGAAATATGATCTGCTGTGTTTTATCACAACTGAAATTGGCTCACTAGTTATTATAGTTTTTGCCTGCTCAGCACAATTTCCCAGGATTAGTCATCCACCAGAAAAAGAGAACGTCAACATTTCTGTGGCTCTAGTCAGCTTTGCAGATTTTCAAATGTTTTATAACAGAAACTGAACTGAAGACACATGGTCCCAAGTCTTGGGGCCAAATGAAGGTTGATTTGTGGCTCGGAGATGGTAGATGTACAGAGTTGTTCCTTTGCAGAATATTTCCACTGGGCTGGGTCTTCCATGAGCAGTTGCTAAAAGTCGTTCAAGGGTGAGGAAATTATCTGGGGCTGCTGACTCTTCTGTTTAATAAAGGAATCTGCAACAGAGCAGAGGCTGAGTCATGGAGAGGCTGCTGAACACGCCCAACATTATACAAACAGAATCCATCTTCTTATGGTCACAATTGTAATGTCAGAGTAAGATGAGTGGCCTTGCTTATGGTGGTGCATGGGTTAGGGTAAGAACCTGCATTTGGGACTTCAACTATACAGGGGTTCCTGGGAACAATCTTTAAGAAATAAATGCTAGTGAGATACTACATAATCAAAGAAAATTTTTGCAGAATTTCTGTCAAACACTGAGCTCATTTTCAAGTTTCTGATTAAGGACTCATTCTGTTCGGATGTCATATTACGCCATCTTATTATGTGTTCAGTTTTAATTTGATGTGCTTTACAAAACCCACCATTGTAATTTGTAAACTTTGATTTGTGACTTAAAATAGTTTGTGATCCCCAATGAATGGTGGCTTATTCAAACCACACCTCAAAGCAATGTATAAATCAATAATCGACAGCAGAGTCATTGGCGGATACAGGAAAATGTTGCTTCCTCTGATGAATGGGGAGGGTGTATGTGTGAAACAGAACTCATCCCTGCTGCAGCACTGCCACTGATGCTGCAATCTATAAGGTCATTTGGGACTGAAGTGTCACCAATTCTACTGTAATATTTATATGAAGTCTCTACAGCAGGGGTGTCAAACTTAACGCCCACGGGCTGGATCTGGCCCACGGCAGGTACTTACATCTTGACATCGGGGCCACCCTGGAAAAAGAGAAGGACCAGCCCACAGTGTTTCTGTCAGTGAAAACAGAGCTTGGGAGCCATAGTGGCTCTGCCAGGCTCCGCCAGCTGTGACAGCCTCTTGCATGTGGCCCGACGAGCCTCTGTTTTTGGCTGCGATGGCCTCAGCCCCTGCAGTGCCAGCTTAAAACGGACCTGGGTGGGCTGTGTGTAGCTCCCCAAGCTCCATTTTTGCTGGCAGAGGGCTGTGGAAGGCTGTCATGACTGAAAACAGAGCCACACTGAGTGACATTGAGCTGGCCATGCCCACCCTGGCCATGGCCACTCATCCCCCTGGAGGTTAAACACAACCCTGATGCAGCCCTCAATGAAATCGGGTTTGACACCCCTGTTCTATAGGAAGAGTAGAAAGAACCAAAGCTGATTTTTGCTAACGTCGGTAGCTGGATTGCAGGGAGGGAAGTTGTGACTCCCCTCGACCCTCCAGGTGAT
>SOZL01000830.1:0-13397 GCA_009733165.1 Naja naja | reverse complement strand
AATCAGAAAGGGAACCCTGACAAGGTCCAGTAAGCAAAGCCTAATCCTAGGAGGTATCCATACTCACTGCTAAGAAGAGCAGGAGGTCCTCTGAGACTCTCCTGGGTCTGAAGACCCAGCTAAGCCAATTGAACCTCAATGCAAGGGGAATATGGGAAGCTGTAGTTTGAGGGTCATGCCCAGATCATCTCTTGGAGACTTGCTCAAGGCATGGGATGAGAGTTCTGGTGCCCATCCTAGCCAGCATGAAGAGAAAAGGAGCAAGGGAGTTATGCAAAGAATGGGCTCTGCTAAAGGACAACTCCAGGAGACAAATTTGGCCAGAAGATGGTACTTTCAGCTTTAAAAGATTAAAAGCACTTAGGTCTAAGATCAAACCCAGCCAAATACCCTACTGGTACTGGGCAGAGCTGTCTAGGCCTAAGAACCCAGCTCTGAGGGAGGAACAAGCTAAAATAGATTCCCCTCCCTCAAATGACGTTAGAACCAAAATTCATGCCCCCTCTTCTAAGAAAACCCAAGATTGTTGGACCCAAGATTGTTGGGGGCAATTAGCTGACCTTGTAAAAATGCCGCTTAGTAATAAGCAGGCATATACAATGGAATGAAGGCTATTGCTGAGCACATTGGGTTGTGCTCCAAAAATTGTAAGCCGCCCTGAGTCTTCGGAGAAGGGCGGCATATAAATGTAATTAAAAAAAAAACCTATACCAGGAAGGGGAGGCTAGCTTACATACACCATTTTCTGCATCCAACCTGGTAATATGGAAAAAGAAATAAGCCCTTCTTCAGGTTGGACCCCCCAAATGGTGATTGTTGTCAGGGTTCCGACCAATGCTCTAATAAAATTAAGAGTCTCAAGCCATTTAGCAAGGAAAATCCAGTTGTTCATTAAGAGCCCCAAGTCACCACAACCTAGGTGAAGCCAGATTTGACTTCAACCAGTTTGTGCCTTGCCTCTGACCCTGTTTCCCCCTCTCCCCAGAGTTTGTCACCAGTCCCATTCCCCAACGAAGCAATTTCATGGGTTGTAGAAGTCACTCCCTCCAACCGTTGTGGGTGTCCATGGAGTTGGCCTTGACTTCAGCTGGCTAGGCTGTGCCTTGTTTTGACTGAGGTGTGAATTCCTTGGTGCAGCTGCGAGGCACAATTCCTTGTCTATGGCAACTTGAGAGAAGGTCAGGAAAGCTTCACGAGTTGACAATTGTAATTTTAAAGTCCATTATAGATACTCATCATCCATCTTGGGGGGACATGACTCAAGTATTATGCATCTTTCTCACCAAAGATGAATTACTAAAATTATTTGAGAAAACAGAAGAGATTGCCAGGTGACCAATCATAATAACTCCAGGCCAAGTAGCCCCTATATGCGAGTTGCCTGGCTGCTGAACCACCCTGACTGGGATTATAATAATACCAACCATTGGGACAAGTATAACCAGCAAAGGATAATTTGCTAGAAGTCCTGCAAGGAATAGGGGAAAAGCCCCTAAACCAGTCAGAATTTCAGGGAACAATTCAGAGAGAAAAAGAGACCTCTGACACTTTCTGGGTTCACCTCTTAGGGGCAGGAGTGGCTTGTGCCCACTTAGACCTGGATAGCCAAAAGGACCAGAGAATCCTTGCCTCTGCCTTTGCTGACCAGTCCGCTGGTGACATCAGAGGATATTTTTACCATTGTGTCAAATGGGTCCACTCTCGAGGTCATAGAGTTGCACAGGATTGCTAACTTCATTTTGAACAAAGGAAAAGCTCAAGGAGGGAGAAGGGGAGAGAAAAGAACAAGAGAAAGAAAGAGATAGGAAATGGAGGAGGAGGACAGAAAGGAAAGAGGACCTGCAGGCACTCACCACTCTGCATAATGTTATGTATGCAGGTTTAACGTCATTGGTTTAGTTTGAACAGTTCTTGTAAAATGTTGGAAATGATTGGTTTAAAAAGTGTGGGAAAAACCCTGCACTCTGATTGGCTGGCAACTGCGGCTGCTGGCTATAAGTAGCAGCCGCAGCCCAGCCAAAGTGGGTCCGTTCTGAGCTGTAGTCACTAATAAACAAAGAGCTTGAAGCACTCCACGTCTGTCTCTTCATGCAAACTTAACACATAACAATACAAGACAGCCGGCCACAGATCCTCTGATCGATGGCTAAGATGCCGGCAATGTCAAGGGAAAGGAGGACTCAGAGAGAACTGCCAATACTGCTATAGATGTGGTCGAGAAGGACCCTTCAGGCCGGCATGCCAGTGGAACACACACATTCTAAGGGATTCTAAGGACACCATGACCCACCTAGGGTGCCTTTTCCCAGGGAAACCCCTTTCTGACATAGGGAAAGGAGAGACCCTGGGAAACCTGGATGGGAATAGGTGGAGGATGACCCTAGATACCATGACTAGAAAAGAGAAGGCAGAGTTTCAGGCCACTTTCAATGACCTTGCCATCCCCTTGAGGAATGGCCCAAAGCTGAGCTTCTAATCACAGTTACTATAGGGGAAGGGAATATGAGTGTCTGGTGTACACTGGAGCCACATCATCCCTTATCTCTAAACCCCCTTTCAAGAATCCAATAGTCCCAGGAACTTGAGACAACATAATAGGGGTTGGAGGAAAACTATTCCTGTAGAGTTCATGAACAACATGAGGATGGAGATAGGCCCTTTGTCACTAGACTACTCTTTTACTCCCTGCCCCCAATTCCCATTGTCCCTCCAATGGGTAGAAACTTGTTGTGCAAGTTAGGGGCCACCATTAGCTGTAACCAATCTGGCCTTACACTAGACATCCCAATGAAGTACACACAATTTCTGGTCAGGGAAAAAGCCAGCTACATGTGGATTTAAGAGGCTTGCCTTCCTCCTTGTGAAGATAGGATGCTACTGAGGTGGGATTATTGAAAGGGGCTACCCTGTTAAAATCTGGGTTAAAGAGGAACCGCCTCCCTATATCCCTCAGTATAAAAGTCAAGCTGAAGAGACAACATCAAACCAGCCCTTGCAGCACACAATTCTAGAGGCCTAAACAGTCTAGCTTGTGCATTGGCAAAAAGTTTAAATTCAATCTCTCAGGCAATGAATGCCTTAAATTGAGAGCTGAAGCAGATCAAGGAAGCAACACTTGAAAATTGAGCAGCCATTGATTATTTGCTATTAAGGCACAATCATGGATGTGAAGAATTCAAATGCCTTTGTTGCTTCAATTTGAGTGAAATCTCAGAACTCATCGAAAGTAACATCTGGTGCCTGAAGGAACTAACATGGAACATTGGATATGATAAAACACCCTTCGATTTATCTAAACTTTTTTTCATGGTTACCAAATCTGCATTGGCTAAAAATCCTCATCCTAGGAGCAGTCACAGCCACTATAGCAGGATTCCTTCTCTATTGCCTCTGCCAATGCATACCACAATGTCTCAGTTGCCAAAAGACTTGTATTTCTTCCATTCCAAAGCACTATAAAAGGAGACACCAGGACTCAATAATGATGTGCCAAATCGATCATGAGTACCAAATTTATACAGACAAAAACTCAGGTTGTGCAGAGTGCTAAAACTGGGAATTGTTAGTCCTTGTACAAGATGAGGGAGTTGTTAGAATTAATTAAAAGACCCTCAGAGAGTTTCATCACTTCTTCTCACGGAAGGAAGAAGGAAGGAAGGAAGGAAGGAAGGAAGGAAGGAAGGAAGGAAGGAAGGAAGGAAGGAAGGAAGGAAGGAAGGAAGGAAGGAAAACAAAGTTCCAAAGTCTTAAAGATTGACAGGGAAGAACCAGATGGGAAGGGGAAAGGAGGAAAGAAGATATAGTTGGCATTCATTTGGAACCCAATGGAATAGTCATGTTTTATCATTTTTATGGGATACAATAAAGATGAACTAAAAGGAAAAGGTCAACAGGACTGGAGCATTTTAGGAGGTGCAAGAAAACAAAGAGGTGCAAAAGCCCAACAGTCTTAGAGCAGCCTATAGAAGAATTGGGATTAAGAAAATGAAAACAAAACAAGAGAGTTTAGTGGCGGGTATTAAGAATGCACAGAATGTAGGCAAAAGAATGCATTTAATTTTCAAGCAGCTTCTAAAAACAATTTCCCCTTTAACTGATTTCCAGTGTCACAGTTTCAGAGTCACGATCTACAGTTACATAGCACAACCTTTTGTCAAATGGGAGCAGATCTGAATAAAAGTGCACTGATTCCTGCAGAAACAAACAGGGAATAGTCACTTTCACATCCCTGTAATAGTCTTAATTTTAGTCACTTTGCCAAATAATCTGCTCAAGGCTGACAGCCTAGTATAAAGTATCATCTATTTTTAGAGTCTTATGACTCAAATTTTATTTCCTAGAAAAAGCTTTTACAGCTGTAAATGTGAAAATCAAAGCTGAAAATTTGAAATGCAGTTATTTAAATCTTTTTAAAAATCTAATATGCAACTTTAGAACCATCTTACTGCTTTCACAATTTAAAAATCATTTATAATCAAAAATGATTTTTAATATACCACTGTAATTCAGTATTTTAAAAAAGCAATAAATAGGTTATTAATAATTGCATTTTTAAAAAAATTTAAATCATTTTGTCTTTATCAAAAATATTTTTTAAGTATGCTATATCTTTCTTCATAAAAAAGACAAAAACACAAGCATAGCTGAAAAGCATTTTTCTTTATGGAAAAATAAATTGCATTATAAATATTTGTCAATATACTGTGTATGCTATACCACCACGTCAGTGGCATGTAAATAATTGTGTTTGTGTTTGGCTTGTAAGATTACTGTTAGATGGGTCCATGGGAATAAGAGGCAGGACATGGCAGAAACAGGTAAAGATGTCTTTATTCGAGTTTGAGTAAAAAGCCGCTCAACCACAGCAGGCGCCAGCTTTTATAGCCGGTGCTGTCCAAGGCTTCAGCTATTGACGGGACTTTATTTCTCCTGCCAGTGGCTGGGCCAATGAGTGGAGTCTGTTAGCCAACTCCACTCTATGGCCATATTAGGTAATATTTAACACCCCTCCGCTCCTAGTTAGAGTCCATCCAATCAGCGCCAGCCTACCTCACGTAATCGCATAGGTGGGGCTTCGAGCGGTGCGATTGGACCTGCGCACTTCACTCATTCCTGGGGTGGCGGCCCGAGCGGTCGGGTCCACCGCTGCTCTGGTCCTTGCCTGTGGAAGCGTCTCAATGTCATCTAGTGGCATGGCAGGGACCGTTGAGCCTGAGGCGTCAGATGTACTTCACGGGACTTCCTCTTCGCAAGGTAGGTGTCCCCGTGTTCTGTTTGGGTTTGAGGCTAGCCTGTCAGTCCTTGTTTTGGGTTCTGTAGGTAGGGCCTCTGCTAGGAGCCATTTCACTTGCTCGTGTTGGCTTTCTGGTCAGTTGTCTGCGGTTGGGATTTGGCCTCTGATTTGGTTGATGTGTCTTTCCCACTGTTCTCCTTCCTCAGTCTCGACTCGATAGGATCTGGATCTGGTGATTGCAGTGACTTTGGCGGGTACCCAAATAGGTCCCCCTGTGTAATTGTGTGCATAGACCGGGTCCGCTATGGAAAAGTTCCTATACTTCCCGGTGGAGTCTATTGGGGTTTTGGGACTGTAGTTCAGGTGTACTCTGTCTAGCGTTGATCATAGCTTTCGGCCCATTAACAGCTCTGCTGGGCTGCGGTGTGTTGTTGAATGGGGCGTGATGTGTTGGGCTAGCAGCATTCTGTCGATCCTTTCCTGCCAGTCCCCTTTGCCCATTCTCCTGAGGGTTTCCTTGGTCATTAGGACCATCCTCTCTGCTTGGCCATTTGTGCTCAGATATGCAGGCGCTGAGAGTGTGTGTCTGATTCCTAGTCCGGCTAGGAAACCCTCGAATGGTTATGATGTGAACTGGGGGCCATTATCTGAGACGAGGATGTCCAGTAGCCCATGGGTAGAGAACAGTTTCCGAAGGACTCTTATGGTCGCTTCGGTGGTGGCAGAAGTCATTCTGATTACCTCTAGCCATTTGGAGTATGCATTGACCACCATGAGGAATGTTTGCCCTTGGCAGGGCCCAGCAAAGTCGACGTGTACACAGGCCCATGGGTCTGTATGTGTCTTCCACTTCTTCGGGTTGGCTGCTGTGAGGGCTGGCCGGATCTCTTGACAGGGAGTGCAGGTGGCGACCCAGGTCTCTATTTCTTTGTCCAGCCCCAGCCACCACACATAGCTTCTGGCTAGGGCCTTCATGCGGACTATCCCCGGGTGGCCCTTATGTAGTACTGTTAGTACTTTGTTTCTTAGCAGGGGAGGGATGACCACTCTCTCTCCCCATAATATACAGCCCTTGAGTACGGATAGCTCAGCCTGCCTGTGTTTATATGCTTTGAACTCATCGCCTTCTATGGATTCTTGCCATCTCCTCCACACCCAGTTTGAAATCCGTGCTATGGTTTTGTCGTGCGCTGTGAGTCTGGCAATTTCTGCAGATGTCATCAGTCTGGGCTGCATTTCTTCTACTAGGAGTACTGTGGTGGAGGGTGCTGGGTCTTCGACGATATCCGGAAGGGAGCAGCGGCTCAATACGTCGGCATTTACAATGACTTTTCCTGGCCAGTGAATTAGACAGTAGCTATAAGCAGCCATGAACACAGTCCATCTTAACATGCTGGGTAATAGGATGTTTGGTGTGGGTCTATCTCCTGCCAGGATGCCCAGCAGTGGTTTATGGTTGGTGATGAGGTCAAAATGTCTTCTGTACAGGTATTCATGGAAATGTTTGACCCCTGCTACTGCGGCAAGCGCTTCCTTGTCAATTTGGCTATAGTTCCTTTGTGTTTTGGATAGTGTTTTTGAAAAATATGCAATGGGTGCTTCTGTCCCATTGGGTAGTTTGTGGCTGAGGACTGCTCCAATTCCATAGGGGGAGGTGTCACATGTGAGTGTCAATGGCAGTGTCTCGCTATATTGCATGAGTACGCTGTTGGATGACAGGATGTTTTTTATTTTTCTGAATGCGTCGGCCTTGCGTTGTCCCCAGGTCCAGCTGGTGGTCTTATTGAGCAGTCTATGAAGCAGTTCTGTGATCGTTGCTTTCTGTGGTAGAAAGACATTATAAAAATTGAGCAATCCCAGGAAGGTTTGCAGTTCTGCTTTGTTTTGGGGGTGGGGGCTTTCCGTATTGGTTTCAGCTTCCCATTGGTGGGTCGGATGCCTGCTGCGTCTATCAGGAAGCCCAAAAATTCCACTTGGGGGACAGCTATGTTGCATTTATTCCTTTTTAATTTCAGCCCCACTTCTTGGAATCTCCCCAGTACTGTCCTTAACCGCTCCATTAATTGTTCTCAATTACTGGCCAAGATGATCACATCATCAAAGTAGGGTATTACCCCCAGGATATTGTGCGGCAGCCTTTCCATAATGCATGCCGGGGGCTATGCTTATTCCAAACTGCAGCCGCTTACATTTAAAAGCGTCCCAGTGGGTGATGATGGTCTGCGCCTCAGCTGTTGCCTCATTGACAGGCAGTTGCTGGTAGGCCTGGGCCAGATCTAATTTGGCAAATATCATCCCTCTGCCCAGGGAGTGCAGTAGGTGCTGTACTACTGGCACGGGGTAGACGCTTTATTTGAGGGCCTTATTCAGGGTTGTTTTACTCAAATCCTGTTAGACCCATCTGGTTTAACTGGGATGACGATCGGGGTCTCACATTTGGCATGGTTTACCAGCTCAAGGACCCCTTGGGCAATTAATTTATCTAGTTGCTCTTTGACTTTGGGCCAGAGAGCAAACAGAACTCGCAGCAGCTTGAGGTGAACCAGGGCAATGTTGGGTTTTAAATTAAACAAAATAGGGGTCCCCATGTACTGCCCCAGTTTGTCATCGAAGACATTGCTGAATTCCCACTCCTGGGGTGGTTTCTGCTGCATGAATGCCAGCGATGGTGATCTGTAGTGGCTGGAACCATTCTCTTCCAAGTAGGCTTGGCAAATTTCGGTCTACTATGGTGAGTGGCAGGTTCCCTTGAAATTGGCCGTATTTGATGTGTATTGTTCTCAGGCCCAGCACAGGAATGCAGCTGCCCTGGTAGTCTCTTAGTATGATAGTCTGTGGTACCAGTTGGTCTCGCCGCAGCTTGGGTTGGAGTCTTTTGAGGGTGTCCAATGATATCATGGATATGTAGGACCCCGAGTCAACTTCCATGCAGCAAGGCTTGCCGTCGATGGAGACTGTGGCCATTATCTTGTTGGCCTCATAGGCATCGGTGTGTCTCACCTGGGTCTGCGTGTAGCCAATGAAGGTGAAGTGGGCTTCTTCTTCCCTGGCATCATCCCTCCTTTTGAATTTCCCGCCAGGGGTCTTTTGCCCTCCCCCTTGGTGGCCATGTTGCCTCATGGGGAATGATGCCTGCCTGCCTTGTTTGCTGGTCAGTTGGATGGCCCGACATACCTCCGCGATGTGGCCTCGGCGCTCACATCTTCAGCAGATAGTGTCTTTAAATCAGCATGCCGAGCAGTGGTGGTTTCCACCGCAACCCCCACTGGCTTCCCACCTGGCTTCCCACCTGGCTTACCAGACTTTAGCTTGTGCATGTCTCCGTCATCATCCTCACTTGCTTCGGAGGCAGAGTCGCTTCGGTTGGGGTGGTGATCGGTTGCCATTGTGTGGATCTTCCCCGTCCCTCTGATCCACACTGCTGAGTTAACGGAGGACTCTGTGGCTCGTGCCTCATTGATGGCCTCTTTGAAGGAGACGTCCTCTCGGGCCAAGAGTTTCTTTTGGAGTGCTGGATCCTTCGTTCCCAGGATGATTCGATCTCTGATCATCCCTTCGGTGTCTGGAACCTGCAGTTTTTTGCTATCGTCTGCAAATTGGATATGAATGCGTTTATCGTTTTCCCCTCTCTCTGGCTCTGCATGTAAAAGTCATATCAGCTTGCCAGATAGGAGGGAGAGGGGCTCTAATGTCCCTTGAGGGCCCATTGGAGTTCATCCCAGGACACAGTCTGCAGGTCGTCTGCTACCAGGGCATCTGCCATCTCATAGATCTCGATGTCACAGTAGGTCAGAAACAATGCTTTCTTCTGCACATCAGGGGTTGCTTGGAGTCCGTTGACTTCCAGGTGTAGGTTGAATTGGCCCATGTAAGAGGACCATTTCTCCTTTACCGGGTTATAGGGAATAACCATCAGGTGGCGTGCCAGGCTGGTCGAGCATTGTGCCATGTCGATCGGTGGGGTCTCGATCATTGCACTGGCCAGTAAAATGGTGTCTGAAACCCATGAGGTGTCCTTTGTTCTCTCTGCAGTTCAGGTTCCCACCCTTGTCACCAGTGTTAGATAGGTCCACGGGAATAAGAGGCAGGACATGGCAAGAACAGGTAAAGATGTCTTTATTCAAGTTTAAGTAAAAAGCCGCTCAGCCATGGCAGGTGCCAGCTTTTGTAGCCAGCACTGTCCAAGGCTTCAGCCACTGATGGGACTTTATTTCTCCTGCCAGTGGCTGGACCAATGAGTGGAGTCTGTTAGTCAACTCCACTCTATGGCCATATTAGGTAATATTTAACAGTTACAGCTCCTAACACATACAGAATACACTTTGGGGGCAAAATAGAATTGCTTGTGCCCATGACATATTAACCAAAATATGTTAAAACTAACCAACACTGATCTTCCCAAAAGCAAAGAAAATTGTATGCTGGGTGGGGAATTCTGGGCATGGAAGTTCACAAGTCTTAAAGTTGCCAAGGCTGGACACCCTTGTTGTAAACTGTAAAATGAATTCCTATCTTCATTTACAAGGATTGTCTTGGAATGACTTGACGTGCTTCTTTCCAGATTTTATTCCATTTTGAACTAAGTGCTTGTTCATGAGATAAGCTGACAACTCCCATTTCAGCTTCACTCTGATCTCTCACAGGAATGATAAGGCTGGTAACCTAACCTAAGATAAAGGGGAAGGATATAATAGATCCAAATAGAGGTGGTCTGAACTTGTGGAGTAAAATTGATGAATACACATAGGAACCCAATTGAATAAATATGAACAGGCTAAATATATATGTCAGAAAATATGAACTTATTTTATTTTATTTAGACAATTTACAAAACGCCCACCTCACAGTAGCGACTCTAGGCAGTATACAAAGGACTGATTAAATTAATTTCATCTGATTTATTTAATTTGTTGCAGTCATCCATGCCAATAAACTCTAGGTGGGTTACAAAATGCAAAACAATAAAAAAAACCAGTTAACAATTAAAACATAATAGGCAGCCTGAATTAAAAGAACTAGAATAAATGGTACAAATATAACATGGCTCCCACAAAAGCATACATGCATTAACCAGGCCCAGGAACCAAGCCAGCTGTTAAGGGCTTTTTGGAACCACAGAAGGATTAAAATTTAAAAAAAAACTCTAAAGTATGCTGAAGTCACTTAGACTGTTGTTGTTATATATGAAAGTAGGAATGCCAGCTGGTGATAGTTGCACTCAATGAATAGTGATACATAATAAATAACTAGATCTGAGTTCCAGGAAAAATTATGCAGCATTCTAAACAGAATGCTGAGAGAAATTTTATTCTGTTGATTTTTTTTATTCATGTTCAAAGCTCTAGCAGTTTCTGACTACCCATTTTTGATTGGTCAGTTGTTTAAGATATGCTGCCATTTTGACTGGTTAATAAGCCTTAGAAATTTATTTATTTGTTTGTTTGTTTGTTGTGTTTATTTATTATTGATGTATATGCCGGCCTGTCCTGAGGGACTTCAGGCAGCTTACAATTAAATAGATTTAATACAATTAAACAAATGATTGATCAAGTCGAGATCTTTTCTTTTTTTTTAAACAAGTTTTATTCAGTTTTTAACGGTTCAAATAAAGCTCTTTTCAGTAGACAGCATATTCCCGGTCATCACTTTTACATGCAAATATGACAATAGTTCTATATTCATTTTGACATTTAACTTCCTATTTTATCCCATTTTTACTTCCATTCCATTTTTTGGCAAAGGGCCAAACAAATTAATCCTAGTCTCAAATCTTAATCTCAATCTGTATAACCCCCATTTCATTTCAAATTAGTTGTAAATATTTTTTAAACATTATATATCTTAAAAATAACAATATGTTTGCCCATCATATAGAAAATAAAGTTTATCCATATCTATCCTTTAACTATCTTCACATTGTTAATACTCTTTTATCATTTACATATTTCTTTTATCCCAGATTTTTTCATCACATATTCTCTCCATAATTCTAAATCAATACAAGCTTTAACACAAAAAGAATAAAAAAGAAACCTAGACTTGCCCCCCTTTACTACTTTGAAAGTGACACCTCAGTGGTTAACATATTAACATAGTGATAATCATTCCCTAAAGCAAAAGATAGAATAAAAGAAAAAAGAGAAAAGAAAAGCTACATAACATTGTATCTCTTTTCAATCGGGTTCTGCAACACATATCCCCCCTAAAGTTTGTTTATAGTTCCAAAATAATAGTAAAAAATAACTAACCTTGGTTACTGACAAATCTGGTTTTTAAACATCTTCAAAAATCATTTCAGTTAATTCAGTTACCTTTCTTTTATAAATAAAAAGTAAAAGTGTAACCTTCATCTAATAAAATTGTCAGTAACCCCTCTATTGTTTTACATTTTTATGATTACAATATATTCTTATTACCTCTTCTCCATGCAGCCCCCTTCTTAATACATTAACCATTATCTCTATGTAAACGAATTTCTTTCTTCATTACATAATTCTGCTCTGTTTCTTTCTTCCCTTTTATCCTGCATCCCTTCTCCATCCATTTAAATCCCCTCTCTTTGTTCCTTTCTTTTTTCTGACCTTTCTAGCATGCCTAATTTATAATGTTCTTTTAATTACTTTCTTAGGTTTCTTTTTTAACCCACCCTTCCTTCTTTATTTATTAATCCTGTTAATTGTCTCTTTAAAATGGTTTTCCCTTTGTGTTCTTCCTCCAAGATTTCTTCTTGTTCTTTGTTCATTTCCATGCCCATGTCTTCTGCAACGAGCCAAATTAGTTCAGTCACTTCCTGTAGCAGTTCTTTCATACTTTTAATTCCATTTTAATTTTTGATGGCCACCAAAGTTTTTATTTTCCTTATTTCTTCTTTAAATTTTCTAAGATCTTAGCCAAGTCCAGAGTCTATATCAATATCACCAACTAATCCAGCAGTCTGTCTTTATTTTAATTCAAACTTTCACCTTCTATGGTCTTGCTTTTTGTTTCAGTGTCTCTTTAAAATTGTAACAACTCCAATTCACAAAGGAACAAGATATTTTCCTTCTTTAATTCCAATTTTTATCCACAAAGTGGCACTTTCTGTTATACCTAAATCTTCTCCTTTCCTTTTATTTTAATATTCAGGATTTTTGAGCCCCAACTTAAGTTCTTACACGTTTCTTTTTCCTTTCCGGTTCGAAGCCCTTATAGCTGTCAAAGATATTTTACTTATTATTTTTCCTTCACTTGACACTGCGCACCGCTTCTTCTCTTCTTTTTAAAAACTCATCTTTATCTTAATCCGGTGCTTTGTTGATCTTACCATCCAATACTCCGGTTCCTCTGCTGTCAACTTTTCTTTCCTCCTGCACCGATCTTAGTCCAGTTGAGACCTTCTCTTTGAGGTGGCCATATTGACCACCGCTTCTTGTCATCTTCGGAGGGAAAGACCAGACCAAAAGGGGGAGATGCTCCCCTCACTCTGGCTGGCAGCTTTCCCTTTCTCCCGCCGCCCCTCCGAGGCAGCTTCAGCCCCAACTGTAAGGATCAGAGCTCTCCAACCAAGAGCTGGCCTGCTGTGGACAATCACAAACCACCACCAAGTAGCAGAAGGCTCAACCCGAACCCCACTCTGAGATCTTAATGCGTTAGGGATAATTTGAAATATGTTCAAAACCCTCTCCCAAGCCTCAGTCTGGGTAGGCTAGTTGAAATAGCCAGGTTTTAACTCACGCTGAAGGAGAGGAGGTTGGGGCTGACCGAGCCCCAGGAGGAGTTGATTCCAAAGGGTGGGTGCTCCCACCGAGAAGGCCCTACTCCTGGGACGGCCAGTCAACATTGTTGTGTCAATGGCACCTGGAGGAGGTCCCTCTCTATGAGAGTGCACAGACTGGGAGGTTGTTATTGGCAGTAGGGTCTCCATGATGCCCTACTGATGCCCTGTGATGATTGATCAGTTCCTCCTAGGTCTTCAGAATACCTTCCACTGATTAAACCAGTTTTATTCCTCTCATCCTTTATCTGTTTCTGTGAACTTGGGTATTTTTTTAAAATGGCCATTCAGAACCCACAGCAGATGAATTAAAGATTTTAGAACACCTGCTGTTAATACCTTTTAGCACAAGTTCTTTGCCTGGCTTTTCTATCATTGTGCTTTGCATCTGCTTGATTTATTGTACAAAGC
>SOZL01000829.1:0-16109 GCA_009733165.1 Naja naja | reverse complement strand
CAATGGCCTCCTGTAACCCTCTGCCAGGGAATGGAGCTCAGGAGGGCAGTCCTCCCAAGTTCCGTTTTGGCAGAGGCAATGCAGGCTGGTCCTTTGCTGTTTCCATGGTGACCCCATGGGCTGGATCTAAGCACCCTTCAGGCTGGATCTGGCCACGGAGCCTTGAGTTTGACATCCCTGCTGTAGATGTTACAGTAAAAGTAGTCCTAATCTATATGGCATTAGTTTTTTAGTCTGCTCTACCTTGCAGAATTGAGACGACTTGGCTCTAAAAATACAAACTAGTGTATTTCACAATTTGTGGAAAATTTGATTTTTCTCTGTTTCTTAATTGACAAATATAAAAGAAAACAGAAGAGTTACCCGCACACAATCTACTTTCTCTGGGAATAATTCCTTCCACTTAGCCTCAATTTGCACTTTCCTTTTTCACTGTAATAACAATCCTTGATAGTTACACTGAAGTTTCCCCTCTCATGAATTCTTCTGCAAGTGTCAAGAATCATGGAAGGAAAATGTACAATCATACCTGATTAAATCATCTGGAGTTTCTGTAAAATCGTTTCCACGAGGCATTGTGATCTTACATTGACTGTGTCTGCACAACACATATGTATCTAACTTAGTTCTGTTCTGGGCAATGGGAGAACATTTTCAGCAATAAAACTATCACATGTTTAGCATGTTGTAATACAAGAGGCTAAATTATGGTTGAGTAGCTTATGAACACAGCCATTAAAAGCTTCACCTGGAAAATCTCTACTTTAGAGAAACCAACCAAGTAGCAGTGGGATATGGAATTCTTTGTCTTGTGAACACAATCGATAATGGTTTCCAGTGAACCAATGATTATTAATCCATTCTATTCTCATGTTCTGTTTGCCCATCTTCTAACCTGGCATCTCTTATGGAAATGCAGTGCAAAAAGATGAGAAAAGATCAGAGGAAAAAATAAGTAGCAAAAACTGTGGCTGTTTCTAATTTTAAATTTAAGGATTTTGCTGATGGGCATGTTAAAGTGCTTATCTGTCAGTTCTTAAGATAGAAGAAAAATATGCTGGTATAAACTGGGTTTATTGTGATGAAGAAGTAAGACAAAGGCTTTGGTGCTGTCTGAGCTTGCTTGCAGATGTTTTATCAGCTGTCTAAGTAACATCAGAGTTAGTGAATGTGGGCTTTGCCATATCTTGCCCTACCAGTGTTTGTGAGGGTGTGGGTTTTTTCCTCAATAGTTCCTTGATTAGGTATTTTTCTGTTTGATTGTTTCTCTGGTGTTAATTTCTGCTTATCTGGGTGTAGGCTTCTGGAGAGGATGAGTTCTGGTCTTCTTTATTCCTTCTTAGCTTTTTATTGCCTCTTTGAATAGTGTAAATGTGGTTTATCTCCATATGTCTATTGATGGCTGATTTATCTGAATGCCAGACTCCCTGGAATTTCCTAACATTTTGGATTTAGCTCATAGTTTCCCAACTGAAGTTATAGCTGAGTCTATGTATTGGGAAATCAAGGAGTTTTCATTGTGCCTTCCTTCTGACTGCTGGTTGGTGTTTGTGGCTGCTCTCTGCCAATCTTCTGCCAGAAATGTAGAGGCTGTTACAGTTCTTAACTGTGTTGTAGATGGCAAACCACATGTGCTTGAGGCAACTCTTCTTTGTGCTTGTGGTTTGTCAATGGGCCAGTTTCTGAACATGGATCTAGCATTCTTCTAAAAGAATGCAAAAATAACATTTATAAGGAGCCAACCTAAGAAATGACGATCAGCCATTATGTGCATAGATGCCTCTCTGAAAGCCAGGGATCCAGTCCCCAGCAACCATGCAGAGTAGATGCTGGGAATCAATGTAGAAAGGATATTCTCCCCTCCTCTTCATCCTAGAATGGCCAGGAGCAGCTGGGCGGATTCCAGCTGTTGACCATGATAGCAACCACATTGCTTGTGAAACATGCCAGAGGACTAGAATTGCATAAGGAAAAAGGGGAAAGTCAATCGCCTTTAAAACTGGAGCAGCTCAAGATGACTTAAAGATGACTGTGTCCCTGTGGGTTGGGGATGAAATGAAGGGGACAAGATGAAAATGATAACGAGGAGGTGGCAGAAAAATACAGTGACCAGGGTGCAAGCAGGCTTCCTGTGCAGTTGATTGGCCAGTAGGAGAACAGACTGCTGGACTGGATGGGCCAGGGTCCAATCCAGCAGGGCACTGCTTATGTTGTTTTTATGTTTTTCAAGGAGGGGGAGGGCAGAAAAGACCCTAAGACTCCTCTACTCTCGGATTTGAATTGGGAGGCCAAATCTGTGTCCTGTACAATAGCAATAGCACTTAGACTTGTATACTGCTTTTCAGCTTTACAAATTACAGCCCTCTTTAAGTGGTTTTACAGAGTCAGCCTATTGCCCCCAACAATCTGGGTCCTCATTTTACCCACCTCGGAAGGATGGAAGGCTGAGGCAACCTTGAGCCTGGTGGGATTTGAACTGCCAAATTCCATGGCCAGTAGTCAGAAGTAGCCTGCAGTACTGCACTCGAACCACTGCACCACCAAGGCTTTATAGACAATGAAGATTGGCTCACTGCTGCATACATACATGCATACATACATACATACATACATACATACATACATACATACGTAGGTCTTGGTGTATTCGGGCCTTGTCCCGTGTAAGATTGAGAATCCAGCACGCTCAATGAAATCTCATCCGTCATCTTCAGGCTGGTGTCTTCAGCTTCGTTCTCCTGGGAGAAGTGTGTGATAGTGGCTGTTTTTCCCTTTTAAACTCCAGAGTTGGCTGTGTTGTTACTTCTTGATTGGTTGATGGAGTTGATGTATGCAGATTGGATGGCTTTTTCCCGAGACCCTGTGTGGCTGAGGTGCTGGCTGTGTCTCTCAGCCTTTTGTGTTGTAACGACCTGGGTAATGGGCTGTGTGATGACCTTCTGAGTTCTATTGTTGTGACGTCCTGGGTGTATATATATATATAAAAGGAACACAGGACATGATATCAATTTCTGTCATATTTAAATGGTATTACCTTAGGCCAGTAGTCCCTAACCTTTTGGCACTACGGACTGGTTCCATGGAAAGAGGTTTCTGTGTGGACCAGAGGGGGGGTGTGGTTTTGTGTGCTGCTTGCATCCCACAGATGTGGCTTTGCTTGTTTGCACAGCCTGGTTTCTGGCATTCTGTGGAGGGGAGGGGTGGGGACTTGCCTTAGGTGGTATAAGAAAATACAGTAAACAGTGGCAATGGCTGCTGGAAGAGGAGTGTGTGTGAGAGAGAGAGAGGGGGGTGGGGGTGGGGAGAAGCACAAGCTAGTGGAGTTTGAAGGGGGAATGTGGTTGCAGCCCAGGACCTAGACATAGGGTTTATCAGGCTGACAAAGCTTCATTCTTCATGTTCAAATTAAATAAACAGCCTTCTCCCCTGCTCTATTCAACTTTCCCTGGGGGTTAATAGGATGAGAAATAGTAGAAGCTCAGGGAGGGGAAGGAACAGAGGTCATCTCTGCCTAGGAAATTTAGGATCAAGTAAACTTTTTAACTGGCATGCTTGGCTTGGCTTGGCTGGGCTTGTATGGGAAAGTTGCTACTCCTTCAGCTTTCCTTAGCTTAGAGGCTTTACTACAGCTTGAATAATAAAAGGAAGTTAACTTTTATGGTAGATTTCCTTTATCATGTGTCATAATCCAAGAGCTCATTGAAATGCACTGTTTAACACGTTCCAAGCTTGCATCTTAAGAACGATCAAAAAGGAAAAGTGGAAGAATGTGTTTGTTCTGTGCTTTTCAAGACCCCTTTAGAATGATGTCATCTACGCTACTTACTGATCATGACTCTGAAATGCAGAGTGCTGCTGGGAGGGGACATAATGAAGGCACCAAACCATGAGTAAACTAAAAGGGCAGTATTTGGCCATCCCATTGTAGACTTGGAAGCGAAACAGGGTAAAGTCTTGGTTAATATTTGGAAGATCACCAAGAAAATTCAGGGCAGCAATCCAGATTGGCAATTGCAAATCGACTTCCATCACATTAACAAGAAAACTGCATGATTGAGCCTAGCTTGACTTTAAAGGGCATCTTTTAGTGGAGAGTAAACACCAGAGTGATTCATTTACCTAAAGCAACCTGTGACTTAGATGACAACATAGCAATGTTAGTCTGTGGCCTGCTTTAGTTGAAGCTACCATTCATATTTCCATGGATGGTCCTTTGCAAAGCTTCAGGGCTCATTCATGTAACATCAAAGGAAAGCAAGAATGTTTATGTCAATGGAGCAATGGAGGCTGAAAAGTCTTTTCTGCTGGATAGAGTAGCTTAGCTATCCAAAACTAGATGAAGATGTGAAAGAAATAGACTGGCAATAAATAGCAATTGGACTAATAGTACTATTTCAGTCCCAATCCTTTGGGAGGTGGTGTGGGAGGGCAGAAGTAGCAGCCAGAATGCAGAACTGATTTACTTTCCAACTGTCTAAACCTGAAAGGTGATAGGTCTTCTTCTTACCACTTGAGAGGAAGCAGCCCTGCCCTCTCTCTGTGTTGGACAGAGAATGGTTGTGACATGTTCCCTTTTACTGTAGGAAAGATAGAAAAAAAAAGAGAATGAATGGTGAATGATGTCATTAAATGTGGAATTTACAAGGCCATCATATTCCATTCCATTGCTTGGCTGCAAAGTCTTAATTCCTGAGGTACTTTATAATGAAATTTGGTCTTAATTTTCACATCACCAATGAGGAGATTATCTTCTGAACCTTATTTTTCATTTTCCCATTTTTTAAAAAACAATTTTTTTTTTTCCTGGCAAGACATGCCAATTCACTTATAAAAATAATTCCAGTAGTAGGAAGGTAATTCCTCTCTCGCCCCATCTCTCTCAACCTCTGCAGTAATTCCTCTATAATTTAATGACTTACCAAGGCTTGTCTTTAAACCGCTGGCTCCTCCTGACCACAAGTGGTTGTATGTGGTATGTTCAATCTAGTTAACATGAATTATGAATTCTGAACTCTGACTTTGCTGCCTTAAAGCTATAGTTTTAGTTATCAGTCTTCATTCTTGGGCATTTGAGTGGGGGATAAATGAAGCCACAATCCAGCATACAAAGAGCACAGTGAGCTAGGCTAAATAAACAGCGAGTAATTCACAAGCTAGTGTATTATATTTAGTTTTTGTCCCAGTAATGGGAACTTGTCCCTTCACACACTAAGATGCATACATCTGTAGAATGACTCTCGGAATTCAGTTGGGCAGACATGCATGTGATATACATCAAATAGGGATGTTCCTCCAAGTGTAACTTCCTTCATATTACTCTGACTACAACTCCCAAAATTTTCCAGCTAGCACAGTCTCGACTGATAATTTAGTAGTGTTGATCCATGCAGAATATACTAGATAAAGACAGCTTTAGAAGAATGTGCAATCCAGTCAGAAGGCTGTTTATTTATGCAGACCCTTTGGTCTGGTATGTGGTTCATATGTCATCATCATCATCATCATCATCATCATCATCATCATCATGTTTTAATGACCCCATAATCCCTTGCGGGGTGAAGTCTGGGCAACTGAATGGAGCTGAGTGTTTACTGGACAGATACCCTTCCTGTCACCAATGTGGAATTGTATTCAGCAGATATATTTTCAGTATGCCCAGAGAGAGAAATATCTACCTCTATCTAGGATTAAACTCACAGCCTCCTGGATTGTGAGGCAAGAACTCCACCTCTCGGCCACAGCACCACTCTATGCGATTCACATGTAAATAGGTAAAAATAGTTGACTAGCAGATGAATACTGCTAACAGAAAGTCAGTGCAGCTTTTTTCTTTTACGAAAACGGTGCCGTTTACCCATGCAAGAAATTGTCAAATGAACCAATCTTCAAAATATTTTTTATTTCAAATTTTATTTTTGGAGTAACTGAAGTTACAGGCCCATTTCCACAATTCAACAAGGTAACGCTTTTAAGATTTTTGCCTGGCCTCCTTATTACCATATTAAATAACACTATAATGGAAAATATGCAAATTAAGACAAAAAAGTGAACATTTATGAATACATTTGAACTTGGAGAATTTTCCTGTGAATTTCCCTCTCTTGCTCTTTCCAGTCTGTTCTTTCCCCATTTCTAATCTTCATGAAATGTAGTCCCAAAGGCTGATGTATTTTTGCACTGCAAAAGATCTAAATGTAGTAGCAAAGTTAAATAGCATGGAGTTACAAAGAACAGTTTACTATAAAAAGTAACAATGATCTTATTCCTTTCTTGGTTATACTGCTACCTGGGAATCACTTGTTAGATACATTGATAATCTTTATTGTCCCTGACCAGCAAATCTTGAACCAATAAGAGATTTTTTTGTTGATGCATTTGTGTGAAATACTGGCACCTAGTGGTGCTTCCTTAATATAATTTGAAAATCTGTATCAGAAATATCTGTATTAGGGCAGTACTTTTATTTGACCAACGAACAGTTACAGCAGTGGTGTCAAACTTGATTTCATTGAGGGCCACATCAGGGCTGTGTTTGACCTTGGGGGGGGGGCTGAGGGAGCGTGGCCAGGGTGGGTGTGGTCAGCCCAATGTCACTCATGTTAGGGCCTATGGTGGCCCAAGTGCTCTGTCAGTGAAAATGGCCTTCCGAGCTCCATTTTCAGTTGCAATGGCCTCCTGCAACCAACTGCCAGCAAAAACGGAGTTCCCAAGGGCCACACACAGCCCTCCCAAGCTCCATTTTCACTGGCAGAGGCACCACAGACCAATCCTTCCTTGTTTCTAGGGTTGTCCTGCGAGCCATATCTAAGATCCTGTGGGCTGGGTCCAGCCCCCAGGCCTTGAGTTTAACACCCCTGCCTTAGGTATTCAAATTCTGATGTTGTCTGACATTTAGACTGGCAGGGAGGCTGCTGTTGTGCGAATGTAGGCTATCTTCTCATCAAAGTACAGGTAGTCCTTGACTTATGACTACAACTGAGCTCCACATTTATATTGCTAAGTGAAACATTTGTTAAGTGAGCTTTGCCCCATTTTACAACTTTTCTTGCCACAGTTGTGAAGCGGATCACTGCAACTGTTCAAGTTAGTAACACCGTTGTTAAGTGGATCAAGCTTCCCCATTGACTTTGCTTGTCAGAAAGTCACAAAATAACCCTGCGACACAGCAAAGATCATAAATATGAACCCGTTGCCAAGCATCTGAATTTTGATCACATGACCACGGGGATGCTGCAATGGTCATAAGTGTGAAACATGGTCATAAGTCACTTTTTCAGTGACATTGTAACTTTGAATGGTCACTTAAGGAAGTGTTGTAAGTCAAAAGAGCTTTGGTGGCTCAGGCTGTTAAATGCCTGCTCTTAAGATCCAGCTGTCTACAATTACTGTAGGCTCGAATCCCACCAGGCTCAAGGTTGACTCAGCCTTCCATCCTCTTGGGGTAGGTAAATTGAGGACCCAAGATTGTTGGGGGCAATTAGCTGACCTTGTAAAAATGCCGCTTAGTAATAAGCAGGCATATACAATGGAATGAAGGCTATTGCTGAGCATTGGGTTGTGCTCCAAAATTGTAAGCCGCCCTGAGTCTTCGGAGAAGGGCGGCATATAAATGTAATTAAAAAAAAAAGTATGGTACCCACTTTTTTTGTGGGGGTTGAAACTTGTTTATTAGTTGTGGGTCATATGCAAACGAATTCAAGTACAGCAAATGGATGGGATGGACTCTTAGCAATGATATCCTCAGATCTACTTCTTTTAAAACCAGAAATCTGGGACCTTGTATGATGTAATAATTAAAGGATTATACTGGGACTGATGGGACTTCTGTACAAATCCATTGTGGATAAGTTTTGGACCAATGATGCACTTTCAGCCAACCTACGTTACAGGATTGTTTTAGTGCGGATGTATGTATGTACGCTTAAAGTAAGTCCTCTGCCTCTTGGAAGAAAAGCAGGTTATAAATATAATAAATAAATCACTGTTCCCAAAAGAGAAACCACGTAGGAAATAGTGACTGAACAAGATAGAGATGAGGAACAAAGTCTGTCTAAGTCCTGGTATAGTCCATGTTCGTTTTTAAAATCAGTACGGAAGGCCACAAACTGTCAAGAGATAAACTTGTTTCCATCCCAACCCCAATACTTCAGAGGTGGCAGAGCCTTCAGAGCAGGTTCTGACCAGTTCTGGAGAACCGGTAGAGGAAATTTTGAGTAGTTCAGAGAACCGGCAAATACCACCTCTGACTGGAGATTTTACAGTATCCTTCCCCTGCCACACCCACCAAGCCACGCCCACAGAACCGGTAGTAAAAATAATTTGAATCCCACCACTGCAATACTTCTTCAGATCTCTATCTACTTGGATGTTGCTAATCTGCTGGAATCAACTGGAGATCTGTCTACATCCTTCCTGATTCTGGCTTAATTTTTAATCCATTTCTCGATTTAAAAGTGAAGTGGTTTTTTTTCTTTTTCCTGACAATATTGTTTCTCTTTCTTCCCTGCAGCCTCAGGACCTGGAAGCGTCCACATCCCACACCTTCAAAGTGAAGAGTTTCAAGAAAGTAAAACCATGTGGGATATGTCGTCAGGCATTACCGGGAAGGTAGTACCTGCCGAGGTGAGTGATGGTGGCTATAGGAGGGCAAAGTTCAAGCTTCTATACCAAATATAACTACAGGTTGTCCTTGACTTTACAACTGTTCATTTAGCAATGATTTGAAGTTACAACAACCTTGGAAGAAGTGACTTACATTTACAACAGTTGCGGGGTCTTGTGATCACATGATTACAATTTGCAACCTTCCTAAATGACTTTTGACAAACAAAGTCAATAGGGAAGTTGGATTAATAACCTTAGTGATTCAAATAACAATTACAGTAAAAATAGTTGTAAAATTGGGTCCAGTCTCATGAAGATTCATTTAATGAAATTTAACCAAATTTCTGGTCCAGTGTCAGTCATAAGTAGAGTACTATTTGTAGTTTGTGGTAGAGAACAAATTACAGGTAATCCTCAACTTACAACAGTTCATTTAGTGACCATTCAAAGTTACAACAGCACTGAAAAAAGTGACTTATGACCATTCTTCACAGTTACGACCTTCGTAGCATCCCCATAATCATGTGATCAAAATTCAGATGCTGGACAAATGGTTCATACTTATGACCATTGCTGTGTCCTGGGGTCATGTGCTATTGCTGAGCACACTGGGTTGTATCCCAAAATTGTAAGCCGCCCTGAGTCTTCGGAGAAGGGCGGCATATAAATGTAATAAATAAATAAATAAATAAATAAGCTTTTGCAAACTTGTCACAATTAAAGTCAATGGAGAAGCCAGATTCACTTAACAACTGGGTTACTAACTTATCAACTGCAGTGATTCACTTAACAACGATGGCAAGGAAGTCGGGAAAGGCCACTTAACAAATATCTCACAACAACAGAAATTTTGGGCTCAATTGTGGTCGTAAGTAGAGGACTACCTGTATAGAATTGAATTGGCCAATATTAGTCCACCCCCATCAGAGAAACACTCCTGGCATGGAAATAAAGAAAAATGTCTCCATTTCCCAGTGTAGATTAATATAATCAGAGAATGCTAGTGATTATGGCTAAACATTCCCAAAAACATGGATGCAAGAGCTTATATTTGAACTTGCATCCCTTTTGTGGGCTTCTTATGGATATTTGCTCAGATACTGTGTGAATAGAATGGTGGCTTAAATGGCCTCTGATGTAATCCAGAGTAAGACTTTTCTGAGGTCCTTCTGTTCCCATCCACATGTTCTAGAGGTCTAGCAGGTACATTTGTTAGACTGCTCACTCCATGGCAATTTTCCAAAAATATAGCAGCATGCATGTAATGTGGAGCCTCCCTTCTCCTCCATCTTGCAATGAAAAGAATGTTGTTTTTGCTTTCCTATGTATGGAAGTGTCAGGCCTACAAGGATGGGCACATTGAGAAACCAATGCCATCTAGGTCAGGACTATTTTTGTTGTAGTAGTTATAATAGAACCTTACAAGTTTGAAAGTTCTTTCACCCCTTCTCCTTCCCTTTATCTTCATGTGAACTAAGGAATGACTGATCTGAGATGTTTTCTCAAGTGATGTTTTGGCCTGGACTCAAGGCCTGCTTATCAGATTGTGGCCTTGGTTTTGACTCTTCCTCTTATCCTTCCAGGCCACCCCCTATTCCCTCTTCGTATAAGGAAGAAAAGAACGTTGTAAAATTCAGTCAAACACAATTGACTGAATCAGCTGCTTCCCCAAGTAAAGACTTACGTGTCAGTAGTACACAATATCTGATTCTCACTCTAAGGATAATCATCATTAATACTTTTCTCCCATCCATTCAGTACAAAAGAGACTGGGAAGCTATCACATTTTCTTAATTAAAAAAAAAAGAAGACTGGAAGAATAATTCAGGGTAGGCTCATTGGAATAGCTTTACTATGGAAAGAACAATGGAGATTCCTACTCAACTGTTTCTTCTAGTTTTCTGTCTTCACTTGCATAACAATAAAGATAAAAGTAAAGGTTCCCCTTGCACATATGTGCTAGTCATTTCCAGCTCTAGGGAGTGGTGCTCACCTCCGTTACAAAGCCAAAGAGCCAGCACTGTCCGAAGAAGTCTCTGTGGTCATGTGGCCAGCATGACTAAATGCCGAAGGCACATGGAACGCTGTTACTTTCCCACCAAAGTGGTCCCTATTTTTCTACTTACATTTTTACATGCTTTCAAACTGCTAGGTTGGCAGAAGCTGGGACTAATAACAGGAGCTCACTCCGTTATGTGGTGCTAGGGATTCGAACTGCTGAACTGCCAACCTTTCTGATTGACAAGCTCAGCATCTTAGCCACTGAGCCACCACATCCCATACTGCATAACAATAGAGAAATGCTAAAAGAACAGTCAGAATTTTGTTTTTTTCCAAAGTCATAGCAGGCATAATTTCTGTTCCAGTAGTTGGACAAGAGAGTTAACTTATTGGCTGTGATTGAGGAGAGTTACTCAGATTCCCTCTAATAACCCTTCTAACTAGGTTTACTAATTTGTACAACGTTCCAGTTCTCCAGTTGGTTAAATGTTCACAGACATGGGTTACCCTGTGGTTAAATGCGATAAGTTTACAGAGATAACTTTGAATAGTCATCTGAAGCCACAGTAAGTCATTCTTAAGACAATAGGGAACCAGAGGTAAACCAGACCATTTCCTGTCCTTCTGAAACGATGCTGAGATATCTTCTATGCCTTCCAAGTACAAGGTCAAAATACCTTTTTGTAGGACTTTTGTGGAAGTTCAAAAGCATGCAGTCTCATGATTCTGTGCCCAAAAGCTAAGTTTATCTGTTGAAATAATAGCAGAAACAGGCTTTTAAAACAAATAGCATTGTAATTCTGCAGAGATTGGGGAATGTTACCCACTGGCAGACTGGAACTAGGGGAGGGGGTCTATTCTTATCTCAGCTTATTGTTATCTCCGTAATACTTCCACCATTCATGGCTTGCTTCCTCTTGTCCCATTCCTGCTCCTTTCCTTCACTTTATTAAGGTTCTCCATGTATTGAGGGCAGTGAATTATAGGGCAGATTCACAAAGCAGTTGAAGAGCTGGGGACTGAAATCATAGAAGACATTTGCAGAAGTAGCCATATAATCCCTTCACAAAATGAAGGAACCATGTAGCCTGTTAGAGATTTACAGATTAATTAATAAAGATGATAATATGGCTCTCAGTCTAAGGAAGTGAATTGTGATCCATTGATTTTTCTGTGATCAGGTTATTAATTTCAGGTTGTTAATTTTCAAGATGCCATAAGATGCCACCTTCATCAGTTTTGCAACTGGCCACAAGATGCCACTATTTCCACATTTTTAACTTTGTTTTGTGCAGTAATGTGGGATGAATGAAGTAGTTACTGCTGATGAATTGGCTAACAGTTGCAGCAGTAAAAGTGCCTAAAAGGATACAGTGGTGATCTTTTAAACATTTTGTTCAATCTTTCTCTCCCTTGCCAGGAAGCTCACATGATCAGTGTGAATAATTTACTCTAATTAGTTGACATAATCAGAAATGTGGATAGATTTGTAACCTGTTTCCCCAGTGCAAGTTGCCCCATTCTGGTTACTTCAGAACTGTTGGCTTTCGTTGTATCCCACCATTCATAATTGACTGCAAAAGTAGCATAATGGGACAGTAGATGATATTTTAAAAAATAACCTGACCCTGCATTGATTTTAGCAGATCATTTATCTGCTTTTTATCATAACAGAAATTATGAGAATGAATCAGAATGTTCATCTAGAAATGAAAAAGCAAAATCCGGTTAAATGCATGTTACCTCTATTGATTAGTACAAAGTTTATCCAATCCATTTTTTGCCTGCATTTTGAATTGAACTACAGTTATATGCCCTAGTCCATACCTTGCTGTAATTTGCAACTTTAAAATGGGAAATTTTATTTTTTTAAACTGAACATTTAAAAAATGGAATTATACATTTTTTCTGCCTGATTTTATAAAATCACAAACTAGTGTAGAGGTGGCACAGAACAAACTTTAAAACTGGAGAAATGAGAACTGAACTGAACTAATTTGCCCATTTGTACAATCAGCAGCAAAAAAAACAACAACAACCCAGCACTGATGAAGCATAATCATGGAAAAGCAAGTACAAAATAATATCCAGACATGCAGCCAACTTATTTGGCAAGACAAATGATGTGACTCAGAGTTAGTCTCTTTGTGAATATAATGCAAAAGTTTGAAATGGAAAATGTACTTACTAAATGATCTCAAATGAGGAAGGTGGTAGCGAAAGATCTAACATATCAGAAGCACATGGTAGAAATTATAGATGAACATAAACACCACCAAATGGATTTCTGCATGTGGTTAGTCTAACATTTAGACTTAACTTGGAAATCTCTGATGTAGAAAGAATATAAAGTAGTAGCTTACAAAAATGTGATTCACATTTAACAGTCATATGAAGTATTTATTTATATAGGTGTGGTTTATGACTATTGGCTTTTTTAAAGATGCCCAATTTGTTGCTAGACCAGACGTGTAATATTTTTTTGGCCAGCAATCTTTGGACCCAGAAGATGCTGAGTTGTTATGTCACTAGTGTGGGTTTATAAGTTGAGTTGTTGGTCATTCAAAATGTGGTAAACCAGGGGTGGGATTCTACCGGTTCTGTCTGGCTCTGTAGAACCAGTAGCTCTGAAGAACAGCAGACATAGAACTGGTTCTATGTCTGCTGTTATTTTGGCCCGCCCGCCCGCCCAGGCTCTTACCTGACCTTTATTTCCTGCTTTTTCAACCTCAGCTGCTTTGCGTGACACAGCTGCGGTTGAAAAAGCAGTGCTTTTCAACCACTGCGCACCCATGCGCAGCGCTTTTCAGCTGTCCAGGCAGCAAGCTGATGATGATTCACACGTGCGCGCAAATAATAAATCATCGAACTGGTAGTTACCGGTCAGATCCCACCCTGTGGCAAACCCTAGGATATATTACAATTTAAAAAAATACAGGTGGTCCTCAAATTACAACAATTCATTTAATGACCATTCAAAGTTACAGTGGCACTGAAAAAAGTGACTTATGACCATTTTTCATGCTTACAACCACTGTAGCAGCCCTATGGTCACATGATCAAAATGCAGACACTGGTACATATTTATGACGGTTGCAGTGTCCTGGGGTCATATGATCCTTTCTTGTGACCTTCTGACAAGCAAAGTCAATGGGGAAGCCAGAGTCACTTAACAAGCATGTCACTAAAGTATCAACTGCAGTGATCACTTAACAACTGTGGCAAGGAAAGTTGTAAAATGGGACAAAACTCCCTTAACAAATGTTTCACTTAGCAACATAAATGTGGGGCTCAATTTTGAGGTGGTATTCAGCAGGGTCTGACCAGTTCTGGAGAACCGGTAGCGGAAATTTTGAGTAGTTCAGAGAACCGGCAAATACTGCCTCTGACTGGAGATTTTACAGTATCCTTCCCCTGCTATGCCCACCAAGCCATGCCCACAGAACCGGTAGTAAAAAAATTTGAATCCCACCACTGACTCAATTGTGGTCATAACTCGAGGATTCCCTGTAAAGAGGCAGCATGCGTTTCCGCAGCTGTAAATCAGACACTGAAAATGGAACGGTTCTCATACCCAAGGAAATTCACATTTTCTATTTCTATTATTATTCTCTAATGTCTAAACCTGAATTTGTGAATTACATACACACTCACACACATACCACATACATTCAGCCTCTAATTGTGGAGAAATGATAATAAGCTTTGTGTCCTGTGAGGAAGGTGTGATTATCCATAGATTTAGAAAAGTGGAGAAAAGTCAAGTTTTTGAAAAACAGCTGCTGTAGGCATTATAAACTGCAGAAAAAAAGCTGGAATTTAGTGAACACCTGATGCTTCAGTGAGCATTTCCATGTTGTAGAGCTGATGGAAACAAAAGTTTACAGTATCTGGAAGGCTCCACTCCACTTTGCCTGCTCTTACGTTAAAGAGTGATGAAGAATTGGTTTTCTTCCTCCTCTCAAAGAGAGGAAAAGAATTGGTTTGGAAGAGATACTGTAAGCTATAAGGCTCTGTTTTCTGAAGTTATTTTCTCCTTAATGACTTTTAGTGTTTTAGAACATCACCCAGCCATCATTAAGCCAACATAACAGTATTGAAAACAGGCTTTAGATCACCATGATAATAATTGGGTGACTATGAATTACTAGTGAGAAAACAGTCTTAGTCTCAAAGGTAGATAGCCCGATTGTTCAGGAAGCACCAAAGTAAAGAAACAGGCTGTTAAGAGGGCAAAATTATAGTCACTGCTTGATTGTTGAAAAGACAGGGAGTGGCATAGTTGCCACCTTGCAGACAACAAAAAATTTGGGTTATAGGCTTGATTGCCTTTCTGAAATTTTGGAGGATAATAAAATTTTTGGCAATAGGTGGGCAGGGGATTATGTGAACGGTTGGATAATTACGCTGCAAAAAAAGGGATGCTTAAATTAGAGATTTACTGCTATCAGGGAAAATGTCCATTTTTCAAATATTTGATCATTTAAGTACAAACCTATCAAGCTCTAGGGTTGTGCATTGAATGGGAAAGACTTATTTGCAATAACTTGATTGGCTATAATGTTATCAAACGTTATCAAGTAAGAGGTTCACACACATATATAATTCATGTTTACATTTCTAGCATAATGGGAGGGCAAAGTGAGCCACATAAAGTCTTCTGAATAAGAGTTAATGACAGCATCCTATTTGTAATCTGTATACTCCTTAAGGGAAACGCATCCCCCCAACTTCATAGAAAAATCACATTCAAAAAATTAAAGGCCTTTTCCCAAGAGTTCTTGTAAGAGGCATCACATAAGCTGCTATAAATAAATAAATAAATAAATAAATAAATAAATAAATAAATAAATAAATAAATAATCTGGTATAAAAAGAATTAAACAAAAATTAGGCAAGCCTTTTGAATATAATACTATTTTCAAATACAAAAAGCCCCAACTTATTCTTTTGCATGCCATCAGCTAAAATTTTTAATGCCTTTCCAGAAATTTGAACCAACCTGGGTTTTGCTCTGTGCAGTTTAATAACAGCCATGGCTATTGTTCACATCTTTACACTTCAGTATTTTTTTTAACATTTCATTGCTTTTCAGCCTTCACTCTAGTTTGAATTTTTGCTCACATGCAAACATGAGTGTGGTTATATCTGTTACCAAACTTCTTATATGCCTATCGTTTCAGCAAAAGTTTATCTGTCCTTCGCGTGCAAACTGCAGATGTGTGGAAAGGCAGAAAGAGACAAATTTCTACAGTGAAATAGATTTATATCTGTTTGTAGAAGATATACAACATCCTGCAATCAGCTGATATTTCCTGTTGCAGTACACACAGCAAAATAGATGTACATCTTTTTTTTTAGCATGGAGTCAACTTGTGGGCCACATGCAACTTCTCTGCTTGGATGTACTAAAGTTATATGTGTGTGAGAAATTGACTCTCAATAGGCCAAGGATATAGAACGAGTCTGAGGTCAGACTGTATCCTAGTCTCATTCTTGAGTGT
>SOZL01000828.1:0-33950 GCA_009733165.1 Naja naja | reverse complement strand
TCCTGGTTTGGTGTGTGTTTTGTTCAAAGTATCATGCAAATCTACTATTGTTGGTACATTGCAATTGTATTTAGGCTTATATACTGCCCCCCTAGTGCTTTACAGTACTCTGGTTTACAACATTAGCATTTTGCTTTCAAAACAATCTGAGTCCTCATTTTATTGATATTGGAAGGATGGAAGTCTGAGTCAACTTCAGGATTGAACTCCAGACTGTGGGCAGAGTTTGCCTTCAATATTGCACTTCAACCATTGTGCCCACTTAGGGCTCCTTATAGCCTATAAGTATATATATTAGCTTATAGCTTTGTGTTTTTGAGACCATCAGTTTTGTCTATTGAACAAATCATGATTAGCAAGCAATAGGCTTGACATCATGTGTGAATCTGATCACTTTTCACTCTGTTTTGTGGCAAAAATTTTATTTATTCAAAATTTTCTAAAGCTGCACATATCAATGATTTTGGCTGGCTTTTTTGTCTTTTCCTTTCTTTGCTTTAATATTTGAAACAGGAAGTTGTTCAAGGAAACTTTACTGACGTCAACAGCATTCTGTTCAATATCTTCCTGGTTTTTTTTGTTTTTGTTTTTCATTTAGCAACACTGCATTAAAAAAATGGTTTCAGGCATAATTTTTTTTGGTAAGATTAGTGGCCACAAAACAGGCTCTATGTCCTAAGAGATTGCCTTCTTCATTAATTATGCACTTTTATATTCTGTGCACATTGAATTATTTGTAAAGTAATAGTGTGACTTTTAGAAAGGCACACAGGAGGCTTATTATTCTAATTAATAATTCCATCACATGAAAATTTACAATCATTATAATAATACAAAACTATATTAACGAGGTACCAAAGGACAGTAGTTTGCAAAGATATGTATAGCTAAATGAAACCCAGGACATAAATAATGTGGTATGGTAAATAAATGCATAGCGACGACCACTGACTAAAGAGAAAAGGTCCAGATCTCTAACTATTGTAACACAATACAGCATGGATTACTCTGCTCTGACATGAAGAGTGAAGAAAAAGATGTGACTTAAGAAGGAAGGATGGTAAGGTGAGGTGCAGTGTATCCAACACCTACAATGCCCTTCTTGGTTCTTTCTACCTGATCAGTCTTGGTTAGGAGAAATACATTAAATAACATTGCTTCCTTTTCTAATGTGTTGAGCTGGGTGGGGAATAACCAGTTAGTTGCATTCACTCATCTGTTATTCCTCATTTTATGTCACAGGCCACATGTACTTAATTTAGGACTAAGTTACTAGAGATATAATCCTCCTATGGCAGGAAGAAGCTACAATAGACTAGGCCTTAGAGTCCAATCTGTTAGAAATTGTTTTCTGAATAAGGGTGCTAAGAACTGATGAGGTTATCTACTAATTATTCTCTTCTATGTACTTTGTGCTACACAGTGTGCACATGTGCATGCACTTACAGCATACACATGCGCCATGCATATGTGCGCGCACACACACACACACACACACAAACACACAGATAGACAGACAGACTTATTATTGAGTCAAATCACCACTGGAATTATCTGTCCCTACCAAGTCTCAACAACTTCTTTGACTAATTCTCTGCAGGTATATATTCGCTTCTTTTCAAAAACTCTATATAAAGCATTGGTGCAAAAATAACACTTCTTGGGGTTACATAATTATAAGCATTAGACTGTGAATATTAGCTACAAGTGTTAACGGATAAATGGCTATTATTAATGGGTTTAAGAGGAACCTATGACAGGTCTAAATCCTGCTGACTTTTCTGCCACAGAAAATATGTATTGGATTTTAATTATAGGATAATTATAAAGTTCTTACAGTATACAGACCCTATACACAATGGATAAACTATTAATCAGTTTATATATTGATTTAAAATAAATTTGCTGAAAAATTAACCCCCTTAATATAAAGTCTGTGTCCTATGCATGTACAGTATATTCAGCATCAATAAATTCACTGTAGGAGGAAGGCATGACTGAAGATTGTGGACCAATGTGATTTGGTACATATACGTTTTACTTCCTGCCTAGGGTTAAGAGTGACTGGTGCAAAGATACCTAGTCAGTCTCCATGAATAAAGGAAGATTAAATCTGTTTCTTCTTATTCCTTACTTCTAGTCTAGCAATTTAAATATTAAACCACACTAGCTGTCATATACTGTACTTTGAAAATTATTTAGAAAATGCATGTAGCCAGTCACTACTACTTTTTTTTAAGGTTCTGAGATAGCATGGATGGGTTGTAGATGCTTTCAGGTCTCAGTTAATCAAATTAATTAATATGACACTTAAAATATACCTGGATGATAAAGAAGCATGAAAAGAAGGAATTACTCTAATGAAGAGTAGAGAAATAATGTGCTTTTCTATGATCAAAAGCAATTCTTCTTTAACTTGGTACATTACAAATTAAGCTATAATTAATGTTAATTATGTATTTTGTATACATTCTGTGTGTAGTTATTTATGTTATATACACATGATAAAATACTCATTATTACTTTTTTTGTGTTTGTGTAGGTCTGTACAGCTCAATGGTATCAACTATATAATTTTAAAATCAAATGGAATGATTGAAAGAACTGTATATTTTATACCTATGATAAAATACATACTGCATCATTACAATTTTATATTTGGGTAGGTCTGCACAACTCAATGATAACAACTATATAATTTTAAAATCAAATGATATTATTGAAAGAACTGTGTATTTCTCAAGTAACTTGCATTTCAATATTCAGTTTTTGATTCTGTCCATTTCAATTGAAACTGTTCTGAAGTAATACATTGCCTTAAGGCAGAAACAAAAATCATGAAATTTACATAGCCCTTAAAATGGAATGGAGGAAGATCATACACTTTAGCAGATTATGTGCTACATTATCCCTGTCATGTGGCTGCTTAGGAAGAATTAACTTGTGTCAAAGAAAAGAATTGAAAAGACAATTATTGGGCTGTTAATAAATGTTGATTTTACACATATACATGTACACATTATATATTTAGGAGATAAAAATAATATTGTTTCTTTATCTATCTTACAAATAAAATTGAACTTTGTGCAGATGACAACTGTATTTATATGTGTATTCAAATTCAATGAATTCAAATTTATATTGAATTCAAATTCAAATGTCCATTCGCTCCACCAGCGAGCCTCCTCGGGTTGCCGTTGTCCAGACAATGTTAGCTGGTGGTGCCCGTGAGAGGGCCTTCTCTGTGGGGCGCCTACCCTCTGGAACCAGGGGTTGCGACTGGCCCCTGGGGGTTGCGACTGGCCCCTGACCTCCGTTCCTTTCGCCGATCTTAAAACTCATCTGTTTGAACAGACCGGCCTGGATTGAAGTTGGTGGTTTTGGTTTGTTGTTGTTGTTGTTGTTGTTGTTGTTGTTGTTGTTTTCCTTTCTTTCTTTCTTTCTTTCTTTCTTTCCCTCCCTTGCATTTCTGTTTGTATCCTGATTCTTTCTGTGAGCCTCTCCAAGTCCTTTCGGAGATGGGGTGGCATATAAATCTAAATAAATAAATAAATATGGCTCTATAAACCAAGTTCCTTATCCAATCATCTTCACTACTATGGTTCTAGCAGAGTTTTCTCTTTTAGCCTTTCTGACACACAACCCGATACCTTGATGATATACTGGGATATCTGCTTTCATTTTTCTTTCATCTAAAGCTGTGATGGTGAACCTATGGTACACGTGCAGGAAGTGGTGCGCAGAGCCATTTCTCCGGGCAGGACAGCAATTGCCCATTGCTCTTCCAGGTTCCAGCACATGCACGGGCACCAGCCAGCTAGTCTTTCCACATGTGGGAACTTCAGAAAGCAGAATAGCAGCTCCCCAGCACACATGTTCATGCTGAGAGGCTGAGCTTCTGGTTTCCGGTGTGCACATGCATGCCAGCCAGCTGATCTTCATGCGTGCATGTGAGCCAGAAACTGGAAGCTCAGCTTCCTGGCATGCACATGTGCACCAGGGAGCCACTCTTCCAGTTTCCGGTGCTCCCTAATGGCTCACTGGGGAGCTGCTCTTCCAGTTTCTGGCTCCCCCACCGCACATGCACATTGCCATTTTGGCAATCAGTGCCAAAAAGATTCGCCAACACTCAGGGATGGGATTCTTCAAGTGTAGCAACCAGTTTGTTTGTTAACTTCGCGCGCCTAATGCATGCTGTGTGCGTGCACAGCTATCGCAATTAGTCACCATCAATGTTACTTCAGGAAAGTAACACAGCTGAGGCATGGTAATCCACTCTGTCATGTGAATCAGCTGAGCAGATATAGGCAAGTACAGTGCAGGGGCAGGTGGGCGGGCCCACATGATCATCGGATTGAACTGGTTTGGAGCCAGGTGATAATTGCAGCTAGGGGTTCACCCGAAACAGTCCAAACTGGGGAAATCCCACCCCTGCCAATACTGATATAAAGCTTTGTGATTGCTTGCTTGATTTTCCACACTTTTTAAAGAAAATGGTTAAGGAAAATAAAAGCTAGAAAATACTGCAAAACCGGGGGAAAAGTGGAGATACCACTTTGCTGTGTTATCCTTTATAGGGGGTCACCACTGTATTTAGCAGAGTGTAATCCATTTTGAAACCATCACTCTTAGTTATTCATTACCCACTTTTAATCTTTTTGACAGTTTTTCTTGTCAGAAAATACCTTAAGGAGAAAATGATGGAATATCTGAAAGCTGCTATTTGAATAGTAGTTTTTGGCATCAGGCACTGGAAACACCTTCAGGGGTTTGTGGAAGTTTAAAGGCTAACACATTTATTATAACATACACTTTCACAGGTTATATCCATTTAATTAGATACATGAAATGTGATATTAAATAGGAATATATCACACCTCTTTTCAGAAAGCACAGTAAACAATGGCATCAAAACAAATAAATGCAAATAAAAGTGATAATTATTTTATTAAAAGTAGCTTCTATACCATCTTAAGACTCTGACCATATTATAAAAATCAAACTTTTTTGAAAACTATGCTTACTTTACAATAGTGTGAAATGTATTTTATTAGAATATATTATTTTTAAGGATTTAACACTATCTTAGAACAAGTTATTGAATCTGATTTCAAAATCTACAATCTAGCAATATATTTATTGGGACTAATCAGTATACACAATGCCAAATATCTAAGACCTTTAGTTTTCCTTATAACATAACATACTACAAAAAGCAGAGAGAAGGAAAATGAAGAAGAAATACGGCTGCAACCATCAAGTGTGCAGTCAAGAGATAATGACTTTTCTAAGATACATTATCATGTATCTGGTAGATACATGATAAGGAACTATTGAACAAAGGTTAAAATCTATCAGATTTTCACATCAGTATTGTAACGCTATGCACATTTTTAAAATTATAAACTTGGTAATGAATCCTGAAGCTTCTTAAAGAAATATAAACTTTTATTGATGGAATGATCCCCTACTCATTATCACAATTGATTGCAGTTGTTTGTTTTCTACTAATGAAAATTGTTCACTTGAGCAATATGTAAGTATCCTGCATCACTTTTAGAAACTTATCATGATAATTACATTACACAAGTAATCATTCACCCCATTTTTTTAAAAAAAAACCCTGTTAAATAAGAACTTGGTAAAGCTCTCATACCCAAGCATGAGAATTAGAGTAAAGTAAATATATAAAATGTAATGAAATATTCAAGTAATTGTTTCTGGAATTTCTAATTTAACAAAAGTACAGCCTAATTCAGTGATTCAACAGATGGATGAAACATTATTCCTAATTCTGATGGGATCAATTTTTCTGCCTGTAACTGTGCAATAAATATGCAATTAGGTTTTATTATATTACTGTTTGATTGCTAGCATTGGCCTTCTTCAGAATTAAGCATTTAAAAGATTGAGCAGCATTTTGCTCTCTACTGGAATGACTAGAAGAGGAATTATAGCTTCAAATATTTCCTCTATCTTAATTTTTGATGATTTTTCAATTACAGCAAGTACTTCAAAGCAATACTGAAAGAAATAAATGAATGAATGCTTAAGCACGAAAGAAAAGCCGGTCCAATATACAGTAAACAAACATAAGTTCATTTAAAAAAACACACACACCAAACAGTCCTTTGCAGGGATTATCCATTAAATTGGATGTGCAATTGAAAGAAAGTATTATCATGTTTGTAAAATGCGTTGATTAAAATGTAGTAGAAAAGATAAAAAGCTTTTGTGGGGATGACTTACTAAAATAATAGAAAATTCTTCAAAAGGGCTGTGTGTGTGTGTGTGTTATTTTTAATTATTCACACTTATGGTTATTAGTATACTGTCTATACCCCTAACTGTTGGATGCAGGCAACACTATGTTGACTTGCAAGGCAGTTAGTAGAGCAGTGGTCCCCAACATTTTGGGCACCAGGGGTGGTTCCATGAGAGACATTTTTCCATGGACCAGTAGTGGCGTGGTTTGCATCCCACATATGGGGTTTCACTTGTTTGCATGGTTTCTAGCATGCCGTGGCCTGGCAGGTACACAGACTGGGGTTGGTAACCCCTGCTGTCACCAATAAAGTTATTTAGCTAGTTCAAGATTGACAAGCCAAAATCACCAGAAAGGATGTCAACTGAACCACAAGACATAGAAGTTATTGTGGTTGTTTTCAGTGAACAGTCCAGCTGACAGTAGTAAAACCTTTCTACTAAAGACCTGAAACAGGAATAGTTTAATTAAAGCAATCTGTTAAGTTCGCATAGAGGCAGGACGGAGTGCTTCAGCTCAAAGTTTATTGTGACTTCAGCTCAGAATGGACCCGAATGGCTCAGCTGCAGCAGCTATTTATAGCCGGCTGCAGCTGCCAACCAATCAGAGTGCAGAGTTTTCCCACAGTTTTACAATCAATGAATTCAAACACTTTACAACAATAACCAGTCATTTTAAACTCTGCATACATAACACCCCTCCCCACTAGGTTTGGTCCATACTCAAACCCCATCTATCTAATATATTCTTGTAGATAGGTGGGGCTCTTACGAATGCGTTGAGACCTGTGTGGTTCAGGTGTTTTGGGAATCTCACTTTGTGAGGAAGGAAATGTATCTGCCAACATTCCCTTATTAGGACTTCTTGTATTAGTAGAACCTGTTTGGTTACTACAACCTGGTCTCTCCTCCCAATCCATCTCCAACCCAATGTCACCCCTAAATCTGGTAGTGATGTGCAATCCTCTATTTGTAAAAATGGTTGTTGGCACCCTGACAGGTTTTGGGATGGTTCCTGTCGTGTTAGCTCGTTACACATGGGGTTGATTCTCACTTGCTGATTACCTTCATTATCTCCCCCTTCCCCCCTAGAAGAGGCTGAGGGCATGGGATCCAGAGAGGAGCAAGGGCGATGCTCCAGAGGCAGTCTGGACTGTAACTGGTCTATGTGCCTACTCCACAAGACACCATCCTCAGTTTGAACCCTGTAAGACCTGGGGCCTGTAACCTGGGTTATCTCAGCAGGAATCCATAATGGTTCACCCACAAGGTTTTTAGCATAAACAGAATCACCCACAGTGAATGTGCAAGTTTTGCTGGTGGAATCTAGAGGTGCGTTGGGGCGTAAGTGGGGTGAAGGCGATCCAGGGTAGACCTGAGTTCTACCCATCAACAGCTCAGCTGGGGTTAAGTTAGTGAATGGACTAGGAGTGATGTGTTGGATACTGAGTAGTTTTTCAACTTTCTCAGTGATGTCCCATGGACCCAATTGTTGGAGTTTCTCCTTGGTAAATTGTACCATGCATTCAGCTGGCCGTTAGCCGAAGGATGCCCAGGGGCAGTAAGTCTGATACCCTGCTGTGCTAAATATGATTCAAAAAGGTTAGCAGTAAATTGAGGACCATTGTCAGAAACAATCAAATCAGGTAACCCATGAGTTACAAAAAGTTTCTTAAGTTGTTTGATAACAGCGTCTGCTGTGGTGGAAGCCATGGGTATAACCTCTAACCATCTGGAGTATGCATCAACTACAATAAGGAAAGTGTGCCCTCTGGTAGGGCCAGCAAAATCAATGTGAATCCTGGACCATGGACCCCTAGGACATTCCCATTCTTGTTTGGGGGCGAGAGGTGGAGCAGGCCTTACTTGCTGACAGTTTGGGCAGGATGCAACCCAGTTTTCAACCATTTTGTCTATACCAGGCCACCATACATAACTCCTGGCCAATCCCTTCATTCTGACAATACCGGATGACCCTCATGTAACATTTCCAAAACCTCTTTCTGCAATTTTGCAGGAATAACCACCCTGTTACCCCACAAAATACATCCCCTCAAGACAGATAATTCAGTTTGTCTGGATTTAAAAGGTTGGGAAACTTGAGGTAGATCTTGTAGTGGCCAACCCTTTTAATCCAGCCTACAATAGGAGCCAATAAAGTGTCTTTGGCAGTTTCTCTAGCAATTTCAGCAGCATGAACTGGAAGTTTGGCAACAGTTTCTAGAAAGAAGGTGTAAGTTTCAGGAGCAGGGTCCTCAGTATGCAAAGGAAGTGGGCAGCGACTCAAAGCATCAGCGTGCCCAATGTCTTTTCCCAGTCTGTGGATGAGTTTATATGAATAAGCAGCAAGAAATTCAGTCCATCTCAGCATTCTTGGTGACAGAATGGTGGGCGTTGGTCTGTCCCCTGCCACAATGCCTAAGAGAGGTTTGTGATCTGTAACAATGGTGAATCTTCTCCCATCTTGACTGCTGCCACGATAGCCAACGCTTCCTTGTCCAGTTGACTGTAGTTTCTCTCTGCTTTGGTCAAAGTGCGAGAGTAAAATGCAATAGGGGCTTCCCTTCCACTGGGAAGCATGTGGGTAAATTCTCAGAAAACTGTATCAGGACACAATCAGAAGTGATTTGTCTCTTGATGTTGTTAAATGCAGCTTCTTCTTTTGTGCCCCAGACCCATGCAGATTTTTTATCCAGTAATCTGTGTAAGGGTTCTGCAGTGGTTGCTTTCTGAGGTAGAAACATATGATAGAAATTAATAAGTCCCAGGAATGCTTGCAAGTCAGTTTTGCATCTTGGCCTGGGGCTTCTTTGATTGCCTGAACTTTGGCTTCTGTGGGGTGGATGCCATGTTTATCAATCATATAACCCAAGAATTCTACTTTGTCAGTTCTTAGTGTGCATTTCTCTTTTTGACTTTTAACCCCACTTTTTGAATCTGGTTAGAACTGCTCTGAGTTTCTTGTGTAACTGAGTGTCATTTTCAGCAGAGATTAAAACGTCATCAAAATAAGGCACCACCCTGGTAACCCTTGTAGCATCCTTTCCATAAGGCTTTGGAAACTCCAAATTGTAACCTTTACATTTGAAAGCACCCGATGGGTTACAATGGTTTGGGCTTCTGCAGTTAAATTGTCTACTGTTAACTGCTGGTATGCTTGGGCCAGGTCCAGCTTGGCGAAGACTGTGCCCCCGCCCAGAGAGTGTAATAAATTATGAACCACTGGAACCGGATATGCGCTCTGTTGTAGCACATGGTTCAATGTCCCCTTGTAATCCCGCAGATTCTCACGGAACCATCTGCCTTGACTGGCGTGACTATGAGTGTCTCCCACCTGGAGTGGTCTGTGGGCTCTAATACCCCTTGGGCTATCAGTTTATCTAATTGTTCATCAATTTTTTCCTTCAATGCAAAGGGTATCCTTCTGGGTTTTAAGCGGATTGGTTGTACCTTGGGATCTAGGTTAAATGTGATAGGGGTCCCCAAGTACTTGCCTAAACTGTCACTAAAGACCTCTGGAAACTCAGACTTCAAAGACTCTTCCCACTCAGTGTTGCTCACGTGGTTGATGCCAGTCACTTCGATGCCCAGTGGGTTGAACCATTCCAGTCCCTGCAAACTTGGGCGATCTTTATACGATGGTCAGGGGTAGGCGTTTGATGTTACCTTGATGTTACCTTCAACTTCACGTTGAATTCTCTTGTTCCAACTACTGGAATCTTGTTCCCTTGGTAGTCTTTAAGAGTTAATGCCTGCTTCTTGAAATGAGTCTTCTGAATGTCTGGTATCAGTCTTTGAATAGTGTCCCATGACACCATAGATAAGTATGAACCTGAGTCCACTTCCATTTGGCAAGGCCTTCCTTCAGTGAATACCTTGACATGTACTTTCCTGTTATTTAAAGAGGATGAATGATCAATAGTTACTGTTTGATGAGTTTCATTCCTTCCATTTACTTCTGTGTTGCACCCCATTTTCTCACCCCATTTTCTCACTAGTGTTGTTTTGCTTGACTTCCTGTCTTTGTTGTTTGTAGCAAACTTTCTTCTGTTTGGTGGAGTTCTGGATGATTTGCAGACTCTTGCAATGTGCCCTCTTTTTTCACATCGGAGGCAAATGGTGTCCAGGAACTTGCATTCAGTGGGTGGTTTCCCCACAACCTATGCAGTGGAAATCACGCCTCTTCCTTCTCAGGTTGTTTCGTTTCCGCTCCATTCTGAGCCTGTTAATTCCTTCTTCTTCTCCACTGTATTCTGACTCAGATTCAAGTTCATCAAATGAGTTGTAGTGGTCTTTTCCCCATTACATAGAGTTTTATGAATGTGAAAGCTTTGTCTCTCTGGATTTACTCCATGAAGAGGGAGAAAACTTCACATCTATCATTCAAGTTTTGTGTGGTTATTCTGAAGCTTAGGTTTTTGTATATGCATATATCTGTATGCATTGGGAACACATTTCTGCCATAGCTGCCTAGAGTGAAAGCGACTTCTGCTTATCATGCAAGGTCTCAGGAGTGCCTCGAGCAACCACCCAAAATCTCCACGCAGCTGCTTTGAAGCTTTATGATGTGGATCCAGAAGGGTGCTTCATTTTGCTGAAGAAACTGCACAAGCTTACTATTAAATACTGTTTCTTAATCTGTGAAATGTTGACAGTTCAGATATTTATTTTTAGATTTATATCCAGCCTTCTCTCCAGGAGCTCTGCTTCATCCCCTACCTCATTTTATCATTGGAACTCATAAACAAGGTATGCTAGGCTGAAAAATAATGATTGGCATTCATCATAATTTTCACCTATATCTGAGCATTAATTATTATATTTTTTATTTCCATTCTGTACACAAAGCTATATTTAATATTAAATCTGTTTTGGTCCAGGATATATCATCACGAAGCATTAAAAAAGCCATGAAGAATTGACTTGATAAAAGCATTTACTGACTTGTGTATCATAAAAATTGATATGAAAGTTTTTGTGAAAGAGACTAAGTTATAATTTGCAGTTCGCAGATAGATGATTTCCTGCCTATCACTCCTGGCCATTCTGCTTAAGAACTAAGTTAGAAGAGATGCAGCCTTAAAAATATTGATATGTTTTGCCACTAAAGAAATAATTTTGTTGGGGAAATGTTTCTTACTGGAAAGATTAGGTGAGGAGTTGAATACTTCAGTACTGCCATCATCCTAGTCAGAACAATCAAAATGTCCTTTCTCCTTCTATACAAATCTATACATCCTAGGCAATGGCAAAGAATGAGTGAGACCAGGATACGAGAGAAAGTAAGGCATTAGAGAAGAGTGGCTGTTGTGCAAGGTTTTTTTCTATTTCTAGAATTGTTGTTGATTTTATACTGTTTTGTATTGTTTTATGCTGTTTTATTAGTTGTCGATTGCTTTTAAGGTGAGCAACTGTATACATTTCATAAGTAAATGAATAATTAAATTAGATTAAAATATTTGTTTATATATTTATATTTGCACTACACATTTAATTCTGTAGTTGAAAGTGGAATAGATAACATTTCCCTCACCTGTTATATCTCACAAGTACTGTGTGAGGTACATTGGGTCAAGAAAGAGTAAGTAATCCAAGTAATCTGTCAACTTCCACGGCTGAGAATGGACTGAGTCATCTCAGTGGCAGTCAAGACTGTAAACACTAACGTAAGTGAAAGTGCTGTTGATTTGTTATCTACATCTTATCTAGTTTGACTATGAATTTTGTGGTATAGGAATGTTCTCCAGGACAATTAGTGACAGTACAAATCTTGGCTGTGGCTTCACTAAAAATTTAGATTACAGGTTTAATAGACTCAGTATAACGGTAGAGAATAGTCTCACTCGTTCTCTGGACACATCCAACAAATGGAAGAATATTTCATACATATAGCAAGCCACATTGTACTGACTCTATTTATTAATTTCATTTATTAAACAATTTATATGGCCACACAACTCACATAAGGTGATTCTAGATGACTCATAAAACATAAATATTCACATTACAGTAACCCATAGACCCTCCCAGCCTTCCACGGTGACAACAAACACCATCCCACAAACCACTTGATTGGCTTCACATCAACCTGGGGTCCCCATGCCTGCTGACAGAACCATATCTTTAGGCCTTCCACAAAAGTATCAAGGTGGGGAGACCATTCTTATCTCTGGAGAAGAATATTCCATAAGGAAGGAGACACCACAAAGAAGAACCTCTTTCTTGATTTAGATAGATCTACTTCTGTAAGAGATAGGAGCTGCAGATGTTTGCTTTTCATAAAAGATTAATTAAAGTCCTTTAGGGACAATGTCAGTCTGTTGCTTATCCTAACCCTGAACACACAAAAGGATTGTCTGAATGAGAATTATGTGTATAGTAAAGCACGCATAAAATTGTTCAGGTGCTTTTATTTTCATAAGAAACAAACATTCATAATCCTGGCTATTTTCCTTTTATTTTTTCCAGGGATGATTGAAGTTATTGAAGAAGACCATATTCATTGTCAAAACAGTGTTTGGAGGATTTTGCCTCTTACCAGACTATAAAAGAAAAGATAGAAGAGGCGTATTTGGAGAATGAACAGTATTGGGAATTATTACTTTGTGCTGCCTGCCCTAAATATGTTATGTACTTAAGTGCAGGCCTTTAGTCCTCTCAAGTAGCTGTTTGGCCTCTTTTTATGAATACTAAGCTCCCTGAGATTCAGAATCAATAAAAACAATTTCTGCAGGGAAAGGAGAAATGTTATTTGGGAAGCTGAAATATGCTTTTGCATTAAAATGTCTCTTTTTCTAGATTATATGGATATTTTAGAAGCAGGACTGCCAACATTTAAAAATAAAATAGAACTCTCCAATGAGTTATAAAACATATTTCTCTAGCAGAATAGAATATATAGACAGGAGAAAATAGTTCTCTGGTGAGGTAAATGTACAATGAATAACACTGCATACACTAATTCTAGGCTGAAAGCTATTCTCTAAAGGAAATGAATAATGGCATTCTCCTAGAGAACTGCACCATCTAACTTTCATTTGAAAGCTCTATTATCAATGAATTTGTTTCTGAGATTCTTCTGTTGCTTCTGAGATGGCACTGCTGAAGTCAGTTATTCTTTTTGGTGCAAAAATTAAAACATGACCTCTTGAACTCTTGGGTGAAATTAGATCTGCACACTAAGAAAAGATATAAAGAAGTTTGCAAGCTTCAGAGTTCATCAATATACCTGTCAGGATTGAAAGTAAGCAAAATGAAAAAGAACAAAGAATAAATGAAATGTTGGATAAGATGAAGAAGTGAGAATATTATGTTTATTTTGAACTAGAATTGTTTTATTTAATGCATTTATTAAGTAAATCCCTGTATTTTTAATTTATGTTTGCCTAATGGACAAACACTGCTGTCTCAAAACTTCTATATACACTGCTCAAAAGATAAAGGGAACACTTAAACAACACAATGTAACTCCAAGTCAATCACACTTCTGTGAAGGTTGACTCAGCCTTCCATCCTCTCGGGTAGGTAAATTGAGGACCCAAGATTGTTGGGGGCAATAAGCTGACTTTGTAAAATGCCGCTTAGTAATAAGCAGGCATATACAATGGAATGAAGGCTATTGCTGAGCGCATTGGGTTGTGCTCCAAAATTGTAAGCCCTGAGTCTTCGGAGAAGGCTGCATATAAATGTAATTAAAAAAAAAAATCAAACTGTCCACTTAGGTAGCAACACTGATTAACAATCAATTGCACATGCTGTTGTGCAAATGGAAGAGACAACAGGTGGAAATTATAGGCAATTAGCAAGACATCTCCAATAAAGGTGTGGTTCTGCAGGTGGTGACCACAGACCACTTCTCAGTTCCTATGCTTTCTGGCTGATGGTTTGGTCACTTTTGAATGCTGGCAGTGCATTCACTCTAGTGGTAGCATGAGACGGAGTCTACAACCCACACAAGTGGCTCAGGTAGTGCAGCTCATCCAGGATGGCACATCAATGTGAGCTGTGGCAAGAAGGTTTGTTGTGTCTGTCAGCGTAGTGTCCAGAGCATGGAGGCGCTACCAGGAGACAGGCCAGTACATCAGGAGATGTGGAGGAGGCCGTAGGAGGGCAACAACCCAGCAGCATGACCACTACCTCTGCCTTTGTTCAAGGAGGAACAGGAGGAGCACTGCCAGAGCCCTACACAATGACTTCCAGCAGGCCACAAATGTGCATGTGTCTGCTCAAACAGTCAAAAACAGACTCCATGAGGGTGGTATGAGGGCCCGCGTCCACAGGTGGGGTTGTGCTTATAGCGCAACACCGTGCAGGATGTTTGGCATTTGCCAGAGAACACCAAGATTGGCAAATTTGCCACTGGTGCCCTGTGCTGTTCACAGATGAAAGCAGGTTCACACTGAGCACATGTGACAGAAGTGACAGGGTCTGGAGAAACCGTGGAGAATGTTCTTGTTAAGTTTGCATGAAGAGTCAGACGCCAAGAGCTTCTGTGAAGAGTTTATTAGTGACTACAGTTCGAATGGACCCGTCTTGGCTGGGCTACAGCTGCTACTTATAGCCAGCAGCCGCAGTTGCCAGCCAATCAGAGTGCAGGGTTTTCCCGCACTTTTCAAACCAATCATATCTGACATTTTACAAGAACAATTCAAACTAAACCAATGACATTCAAACCTACATACATAACAGTTCTGCTGCCTGCAACATCCTCCAACATGACCGGTTTGGCAGTGGGTCAGTAATGGTGTGGGGTGGCATTTCTTTGAAGGGTTGCACAGCCCTCCATGTGCTCGCCAGAGGTAGCCTGACTGCCATTAGGTACAGAGATGAGATCCTCAGACCCCTTGTGAGACCATATGCTGGTGCAGTTGGCCCTGGGTTCCTCCTAATGCACGACAATGCTAGACCTCATGTGGCTGGAGTGTGTCAGCAGTTCCTGCAAGATGAAGGCATTGATGCTATGGACTGGGCCTCCTCCCCAGACCTGAATCCAATTGAGCACATCTGGGACATCATGTCTCGCTCCATCCACCAACGCCAAGTTGCACCACAGACTGTCCAGGAGTTGGGGGATGCTTTAGTCCAGGTGTGGGAGGAGATCCCTCAGGAGACCATCCGCCACCTCATCAGGAGCATGCCCAGGCATTGTAGGGAGGTCATACAGGCACGTGGAGGCCACACACATTACTGAGCTTCATTTTAACTTGCGTTAAGGACATTACATCACAGTTGGATCAGCCTGTAGTGTTTTCTTCCACTTTAGTTTTGAGTGTACCTCCAAATCCAGACCTTCATGGGTTGATGCATTTGATTTCCATTGTTAAGTTTTGTGTGATTTTGTTGTCAGCACATTCAACTACTGTACATTGTGTTGTTTAAGTGTTCCCTTTATTTTTTCAACAGCTTACAGTGTGTTGTTTAAGTGTGCCCTTTATTTTTGAGCTGCTTATATTCAGTCTGTATATATTAAATAGGAACTACTAACAGTTTTGATCCAAAAAGGAAGGTTATATCATTTTCCATATGCAAAATTCAGTAACAACAGACATGATGGACCAGTCTTTTCCCAGTGTGTCAGTTTTGCATATGTTGATAAGTTTGTTTTATCTCATTTCTTTCATAATGTGCAATAAAAATGTATAATTTTTCTATGCATTTTATGGATACCTACTTAAGTGTAATTGACATTATGCTTACTGGGATTTACCACCAGGTATCTTTGTGTATAATACAGTATTAATATCCTTTTTCTCACAGAACATGCATATGTAAACATAGTTTATTTAACTGCACATATTTATGTTTGTGCAAGCTTTTAAGCTGAGAACTGCTTCACAACATGTAGGTAAATACATAATTAAAATAAATATATCTATACTGGTCCAAATTATTTTTTTAGAATGTATGTGTATACATATACATATAGACATATGTATACACATATACATATACACGCATATACACATATCATATTTCTATGGAAGGATCCTATTCTTGGAAAAATCTTCTGAAAATATCCTCAGTACGCTGATTTTATATAGGTGTCTTTAATTATTTCTTCACAAGTGATTTATACTTTTAATATTATCCAATCATCATTATGCTGATAACGACAGTAATGAGAACTGATTTTATGTTGCTTTAATAATTAGGAGTTGATGTTATAAAGGTGCTGTAAGTCCCTGGTGAGAGGTTTTGATTCAATTTTCATAATAAATGGCTATTTTGATTATTTTATACTTTTGACTACATGATTTCTTTATGTGTCCACATCTAACATAAGTGAAAGCTCTTTGGCATGTAATATTTTCTTGCATATCATTCTAATTTCATATGTCTACTAAGGGAGGAATATAAGGAAAAACACACAGAAAGAACAACATGTTAACATTTTTTGTTTTATTCTTTAAAATACTAGTATTTAAACTTTTAATCAAAAAGTTCCTCATAGAAAAATAACTATAATTTTGAAAGACAAAGAAAAATTAATTATTCTGAAATAAAATTCACAAATTTCAGCAAGCATATACCAGCTTTCTTATAGACAAAAAAATGATAGCCTATTTATATTTATTTTTATAAATTCGATAATAATATTCCAAATTAATTTTTGAGCCAATTGAAATCTTGCAGGGTTCCTTCCATTCCTTTCATGATAATTTCTTATACTTCAGCTTAGCTGGTTGGATGGAATCAAGTAAGAGAATTTGGTATTATGTTTACAAGTCTGGCAAAGTGGCCAAGAATCCTACCCCTTTCTATAGGATTTGGTGATCCATATTAGTGGGTGAATGGAAGACAAGATAATCTTCCTGATTAGAATCTTATGCCCTGTCAGATTTTATTGCTATGCTTCGCTACTGAAGATTATGGCAAATATGTTCTAAAATCTTGTTTTTCTAAGTATTCATAATACTAATTGTGATAATAAAGAACAAAATACTGAACAAAAACTATAATCGTCTAGCAGTGTTTTCAGTAACAGATTTTAGTGTAAAGATAAGTTGCTTTTCCCACTTTTTCTGCATACTAAATATACCCACAGATTCTATTCCTGTAATAGTGGCTTGTGAACTAAGTTTGTTATGGATTTTGCATTAACATTCTATATTGTAGAAATGTCATTCTCTTCATTAACAACACATAGCCTTGATTTGCTGCTGTTTTGATTTATGAGACTGTTATTGTAGGTCTGCATCTTGCAAAACTCCCTGAAGTTCCTGTCAGCTATAGTATGTTGTCCTTCATCACTTCATTCTATCAAAACATGCACACGCTTGCACATGCAAGCATCACTCATGCCGCTCTTCTTTGAAGATTCCAGTTCAGGCACTTGAAAGCTGGATAATCAGTAGATGGTAATGTAGAATTTTGTATCTCATTGCTGTTCTCTCTAATCATTATCTATCTAGTTTTTCTGGAGATTCAGATAAGATAGTGATGGGTTAGATAAGAACCAAAGAGATTCAGCAGATTTTAAAGCTATGCTTTAAAAGCTTTGCAATTCTGCAGTTCTTGGAACTGATTTTTTTTCCCATTGGTGAGAATTCCTGCCTCTAGGCTTATACTAGCTATTACTCATGTGCCCTCAGCATCTTGTTCTTTACAAATCCATATTTGTCCTTGCAAATCCATATTTCATAGCAACACATAACAGAGATGCTATTGGGAAATATGCATGGGTGCAAAATTGATTATATGCTATCATTTTAATTTTAAGAATCCCTAGAGCTTTAAGTGCAACAGAAAATTTCTAGAGATTTCAGTGCTTTTCTTTACATTTTTAAAAGCAGTAAGATGAGTATTTTTTCAAGAGTATATATGCATATAAATATGTATACATATAAACAACATGGAAGAGTTGTGATCAGCTTATTGAATTGTATTTTGTGTAGAACGTAGGAGAACTTTTTTTGAGAACTTGAGTGAGATGGTATTTGAATGAAAATGAACTCTTTTGTTGGTCAACAGGTCAGAGAAAAAGTGTTCTCTGCATTCTGAAATCAAGTTATCTACAAATAAAGTTGATATTGTTGATGTGTTGGTTTTAATTAGTTCTGTAAGCCTGGGAGATGAAAATGCTACTTGAGTAGAAGTTATGATGTATAAATGGTGTATTTGTCAAATTAAATGCTAATTAAATTCATGCTTTTTAAAGGGGGCTGCAGTACTCCAAAATGATCTGAAGTATAAAGTGGTTATTTTGGATCTGGTACTATTACTGAACCTAAAGTAAACCTCAATGACTTGGAGGCTTATATCAACTTAGGACAGGATACTGTTCTAAGTGTAGGTTGTTATATGATTTTTATTCTTTTTAATTCTAACATCCCAGAAGAAGACTTTCATTCTGTTACCAAGAAAACTGCATGGATCTGTTTAAAATGAATCTATCTGGATAAATGAGTCTTTATCTTACAGTATATATGGCACTTAGAAATATTGTTTCTTCATAGTTATATGATTTTATATATTTAACTAATTATTGCACAGAATTTATTTGTTACTAAATGATACAAACATATAGTGATCATTCTCATCACAGTCTTCTAACTTGGGCTAGCATTATAAAAGAAATAATAAATAATAAGCTATAGAAATGACCCATGAGGCAATTTGATTGCATTAATGAAGATGACATGCTCTTCTTTCAAGAATAATCAGAGCAGTCTTCTGCCCACTGTACAAGCACAGTTTGCTGATTCAGCATAGGGACCATTTTTCATTTCACTGTCACAAAGTGTAAGTGAGCAAAGACAAACATAAGGTCAAAGTTAATATTGATTTTAAAACTCAACCTTTTGTTATCATATTGAGTTTCTCTTTCAATGACTGTTGCAAAGAAGATGCTTAATTGGTCATGCGTCATGCTATTGCAGTTCAAGATATTATCCAATAAACAGTTAAAATTGCTAAATTTCTAGTGAAACTTGCCTTTGTGCAAACTGCATGCCGAGATGTCAGCGTTAAAAGCAGTGATGGAGGTATATTGCCTTGATCCACAAAATACATTTGTTTGAGGAATAACAAAAGGAATGAAGCATGAAGGCTGCTTTGGCTGAAAATTGTATTTTTCCCACAGTGAATGGGCTGATGGAAATAGAAGCCTTAAATCTATAATTTCTTCCTGTAATGGGGATATGTGGCTGGTAGACCTGTTTCAATTGATTGTTCCCTTTTTATCAGCCATTGCTGTAAGAGATCATAGTTTCAGATGCACGGCTTACCTCTTTGTTTACTTTTACAATGGCATGCTTACTACAATGTGTCCTTCAGATCTATATGTTTCAGATAGAAGAGTTTTCAAAAGATTTAAATCCTGTGACATATATTTCAGTTTGAGTTGTTCTACTGTAATGTGTTCATTTAGTATATTGTGCAGTAAAAAACAGTTCAGATGTTTATGTGTTATTAGTATATGCTTAATGTAGACTTGAGGTAATCTATATGTATTGCTGTGGTCCGTCGGCAGCCTGCAGAGACAGCAGTAGAGTTGGACAGTGGGGAGGTACATGGGCTAGTCTGGGAGTCTGGGGAAGACTTGGACAAGGGTCCTGTGTCTGATATAGAGATGAGGCCAGGGCCATCTGGGAGTTATGTGCTGACTCCAGAGACTCCAGAATCTGACAGCAGAGAGGCAGAGGAACAAGGGGAGCCTGTTCCCAGTGCACGTGTGTGCAGAGCTGCCAGAAGGCAAGAACAGTTAAGACAAAAGGGGCAACTCAGGAGTAAGGCTTGGAGGTGATTGGCCCTCTTATAAGACATAAAGGAGGAGCAAAGGGACAGGAATCTTTGCAGGAAGCAACTTTGTTCATACTGGTCGGTTTGAAACCTGAAGCTCAGTGTTGAATTTGTGTTCCTCATATAACTAATTGGACATTTAGTTGTTGGCAGCATTTCAAGGAAGATAAAGGTGTGTGCTTATCAGACTTATCCCGAAGGACTTTGGCAGGCTTCCATGGGACTATTTACAAACTGTTTCAGAGTCATTATGGGCTGTGAATGACTAAGAGAGCGGTTGCCATTTATTACCATCCTCGGTCTCGGAACGGGTGTGAGAAACCGGTTTGAGATTGAAACTCTTGACTACTGTAGCCTGTATTCCTCTGTCCTCCATTCAGATTTTTAACATCTTCACCGTTATATACTGCCATGCTTTACTTTGACCCCTTCATAATTTTTGCCAACTGTTTTATGGGACCTTACTGGCCGAATTGTGGGCACTCAGGACTGCCCTTGTCCTTGAGTTGGCCCAGGGGACTATCAACAGCTTACCTTGATGACGGATCTTGGGATCCCGAGAGGTGGCATGCTGCAATCAATGGGCCAAATTTTAAATTAAGTTCTAAGGGTCGAATCTTAAAATTTTAATTGTTGTTTTAAAGGGTTAGGGAAGGGGAGGGGGGTGCAGGGGTCACTTTGTAGCCCAGGGGGCGGAGTGTGTGGGGTTGGGGGCGGGCGGAGCTCGGCCCTGGGCTGGGGGCTGCGATTCCCAGGGTGATCGGGATTGGAAGAGGTCGACGAGGCATAGGGCCATATCAGGTTAGGGATCGCGCACCCAACATTTAAGGCGGCTCGACCCTATGGCCTCCTCCCAAGGGGCAACGGAACTAGGATCCCTGAGCTTAGGTTGGTGTATTTTAATGCCAGGTCAGTGGCTAATAAGTCTTCCTCCTCCGGGAGATCATTGAGGAGGAGGCTGCCGACCTGGCCTGCATCACTGAGACCTGGTTGGGCCCAGAGGGGTGTCCCTCTGGTTGATTTATGCCCACCAGGTTTTCGGTTTTGCACCGCCACGGGCTCAGGGTAGGGGTGGTGGGGTGGCCGTGGTTATTCGGGAGACCTTGTTTCCAAGGGAGGTCTCTGTTGCAGAGATAGGAGTGATCCTCATCCTGAGCATGGCATGTGGGCTTGCTGCTAGCATCTTTCCCCAGCTGTGTGGCAGCGGCCCTGCCTGGCTTCTCGATCTCCTCTCCGGGGTGGCGGTGGAGCTTCCGGACCTTATGGTTTTGGGGACTTCAACCTGCCTTCCTTGGGGGGGTCGGGTTTGGCCCAGAATTCATGGCTTCCATGGAGGCCATGGGCCTGACCAATTGATTCAAGGCCCTACTCATGGAGGAAACACTCTTGACCTAGTTTTTGTCTCTGAACAGTGGCGAGTGACAGAGGGCAGGTCACTATTACGACTCTGCCTGTTTCATGGTCTGATCACTATCTCCCTACGGCTGGTCTTCCAACAGGCCGTCCCCACTGCTGGGATGAGGAGCCACTTAGATGGTTCCCCAAGCCTAATGGACCCTGAGAGGTTCCAGGCAGAACTGGGTTTTTTCCTTCTTCCCTTGCTCACAGCTCTGCCGAGATCTGGCAATAGCCTGGCATCGGGCTGCGTCGGAGCCCTTGACAGGGTTGTCCCCATCGTCCCCCCTTGGATCGGTTAGTGGATCCTTGGTAGCTCCTGAGGTATACTGAGCTCCGGGATGAACGCCGCCGAAGGGGTTTAGAGAGCAGGTGGAGGTCTACCGTTCCCAATCGACCGAGCCCAGCTAGAACCTTTATTAGGACTTACCTGGTAGCTGAGAGAAGCGAGAAGATCTTATCTCTCCACTCTCATAGCGTCCGCATAATCAGCCCGCCCTGTTTGGGTTACTCTCCCTCCCGGTTGGAGGGGATCGGACCCGTTGGGGTAAGGCTGAGGAATTTGTGCAATATCTGTCGGATAAGATTGCTCGTATTCGGGGCGGGTTGTCCTCCGATTTGCAGTGGTCTGAGGAAGGGGTGCAGGGAGTCTGGCTATTGTTATCTGGGATGAGTTCGATCCGGTTTCCGAGGATGAAGTGGACAGGATTATGCGGCGAATGAGTTCCACCACATGTTTGTTGGACCCGTGTCCCTCCTGGCTGGCTTATGCCGGGGAGGCCACCTGCGGTTGGCTCGGGCAGTTATCAGCGCTTCTTTAAGGGAGGTGTCTTTCCCACCACCTTGAAAGAGGCGGTGGTGAGACCCCTCCTGAAGAAGCCTGCCTTGGACCCGACTGTGTTAGACAACTTTCGTCCAGTCTCCAACCTTCGTTTTCTGGCGAAGGTTGTTGAGAGTGTGGTGGCTCAACAGGTTCGCTTTTCCTGGATGAAGCGGACTACCTAGATCCGTATCAATCGGGCTTCCACCCGGTACAGCAGCGGAGACGGCATTGGTCGGCTGATGGATGATCTCTGGAGGGCTCGGGATAGGGGTTTTCCTCTGTCCTGGTCCTATTAGACCTCTCAGCGGCGATACCATCGACCATGGTATCCTTTTGCGTCGCCTTGAGGGGTTGGGAGTGGGGGCACCGTTCTTGGTGGTTCTCCTCCTACCTCTAGGGGCAGTCAATCGGTGTTGGCGGGGTCAGGTCGTCCCCTAGGGTCCTCCTTGTGGGGTCCCTCAGGGGTCAGTCCTTTCCCCCTTTATTTAACATCTACATGAAGCGCTGGGTGAGATCATCCGTGGTTTTGGGGTGAAATTCCATCATACGCTGATGATACTCAGCTGTACATTTCCACCCCAGGCCAGATCAGTGATGCCCTCTCCCTGATGACTCGGTGTTTGGATGCGATGCGAACTGGATGGCGGGAACATGCGACTCAACCCGGCCAAGACTGAGTGGCTGTGCATACGGCGTCCGGCCCAGTCAAGATTATCCATCTTTGGCCATAGGGGAGGTGTTGCCCCTGTGGATAGGCGTGGAATCTGGGGGTCCTCCTGGATATGCGGCTCGGTTGGAGGAGCAGGTGGGGGCCGTTGCCAGGGGCCTTTGCCCAGCTCCGCCTTGTTCACAACTTGCCCTTTTCTGGACCGGGGCGCCCTGCGCATGGTCACTCATGCCCTTGTTACCTCTAGGCTCGACTACTGCAGCTCTCTATTTGGGACTGCCCTTGCATACCATCCGGAGATTGCAGCTGGTGCAGAATCGTGGCCTTGGTGGTGATGGGAGTTACCGGTTCTCCCATGTGACCCCCCTCCTGCGGCCTGCATTGGTTGCGGTTGCACTCGGGTGAGATTCAAGGTTTTAGTGCTAACATACAAAGTCCTTCACGACATGGGTCCTCAATATTTAAGGGGCGTCTTCTTCCAATGTCGAATACCGATCGCCCTGTGCAAGCTCATAGGCAAGGACTCCTCGGGGTCCCGTCGGCGAGCCAATGCCGTCTGGCGGTTCCCGGCGACGAGCCTTTTCTGTCGTGACCCCTGACCTTTGGAATCAACTGCCTTTGGAGCTCCGCCTGGCCCCTGACCTCCGCACCTTTCGAGTTGAAGACCTGGTTATTTGACCAACCGGGCTGTGACCCTTTGGGGAGGGTTTTTTAATTATTTTATAAATGTTTGAACTTATAATTTAATCTAATTGTTTTTTAATGTATTTATTGTCTCTTGTTTTTAGTTGTAAGCCGAGTCTTCAGAGATGGGGCGGCATATAAGTTCAAATAATAAATAAATAAATAAATGTGATCCCCTTTTGCGACCTTCTGACAAGCAAAATAAATGGGAAAGCCAGATTCACTTAACAACCATGTTACTAACTTAACATTTGTAGTGATTCTCTTAGCAAGTAGCAAGGAATGTAATAAAATGGGACAAAACTCAATTAACAACTGCTTGCTTAGCAACAGAAAAGTTGAGCTCAATTGTTGTAATACCTTTAGGACTACCTGTACTTGAGAATAAATAGGGAAGTATCTTCTCAACTCTTCCTATTCTTCCTTCTCCTTCCTTCTATACCACTCTTTTGCCAAAGCCCCAAGATACATCCTTATATTTTTGACTTTATATTATTAAAGCAATGGTCGCCAACCAATGGGCGGGGACCACTGGTGGTCCAAGAAAATTTTGGTGGTCTGTAGAGAAATGCCCCCGCCCAAAGCAATTAATCCAGGCTGCGGGAACCCAAGGCTCGCCACCCACATGGCCACCCACCTGCTGGCCCTTCATCCGGTGCAAATCTTACCTTGAGTAGAGCCATGGCTGGAACTGGAAGGTAAGACCAATGGCGGGAGAAATCCACCCAGGGTGGCTTGCTGACATTGGTGGGAAAGTCAGTCCCATATTCCAGAGCTGCAGTAGTCACAAGACTGGCCCTTTGGTCATCCCAGAGCAGCTGCTCCTCCAGTCCATGGCAGGCCGGTGCACCCGGTGGAGGAGCAGCTGCTCGGGTGACCAAAGGGCCAGTCCTACTGCAGCTCTGGAATATGGGACCAACTTTCCCACCAACGTCAGCAAGCCACCATCAATCCAAATTCACATTAGTGGTCAGTGGGATTTAAAATTATGAGTTTGGTGATTCCTGAGGTCCAAAAGGTTGGCAACCCCTGTATTAAAGGATATGATGGACAATTCTTCCGCTGCCACCATTTTCTGTTCAACATATTTTCATAGTTATGAAGCCTCTTGGGCTACTCATATTGTCTGATCTGAAAAACCCAAAGGGAAAATGTCCTGTATCATGGCTGCTGAGATACAACTATGAGGCATGAAAAGGCAGGGACTCTACAGCATCAGTTTGCTGCAGAGATGATGGTTCAGTGAAAGGTAACGCATTTGCGTAGAACCTATAGTCAGTAGGTGCAAATAAACATTTCACCATTTTTATGAAAAGATGAAATTTTCTTTCATGAGATGCATGAGAAGTACTGTGTTTCCCTGAAAATACGATCTATCCCTCAAGTCCTAGCTTGATTTTTATATGTGTGCCTAATACAAGCCCTAATTAAGACCCTGTCCACTCCAGACTGCATGGGTAAAAATTAAGCTAAGGTGGAGCTGCCCTACTACTTACCTCGCATACCCTGACACTTCTGCCAGCTGCAGAAGAAAAGGGCTGGCAAGGCTTTTCTGAAGGCCTCTGCAGCCAATAACAGAGTTCCGGATCGATCAGCTGAAGAGGCCTTCAGGAAAGCCTTGCTGGCTGCAGACAAGCAAGTGAAGTGAGTCAATGGACAACCTCCCCCCCCCCCGAAAATTAGACCTAGTGCCTTTTTTGGTGGCCAAAGAAAGTCTTATTTTGGGGGAAGTACAGCAGTAAGAAAAATGCCTTTGAATTTCAAATTTTTAATCATCTTACAAATCCCCCACCCATACACTAGTTGGAGAAATAATTGAAAATATTATCTTGGAAAGTGGCATACAATCAAAATTGAAAGCATCTCAACCTCAAAATATTCTAGAACAATGGTAGAATACTCCCTGAGTAGTCCCTATTGTTTTCTTGTCCAGTCTTATTTCCAATAAAGAATTAGGACTTAGATAAGCAAGCAGTTTGGTCTGGGTCAAGATAGTTCATCAATGATCATAGCCCCAAAGTCTTTTAGGCTAAGAATTAATGGTTTGAATTTGTCAAATCATCATAAGTAATATCTTCTACTAATGATCAACAATATTCTATCTAGGCCAACTGAAGTTGAGTAGACAACTTAAAGAAAGGGTGGCTCCGTGGAGTCTCCATTGTAGTAATCAAGACTAGATATCGCTGAACTGTGCTAAGCTGGGACACTGACAGTTCAATTTCCTGCCATTGCCAAATGTAACCCTGAATTCAAGAGCATGCCACTTGTGATCATGATTCCTCAGAGGCATTATTACCTTTATAAAACAACTTTCTAGCCTAGCATGTCGCCTTCCTGGGAATTTCCTTTTTCTGGTTTAAGCTTCAGTTTATTAGTCCTCAGCTAGTCCATCTGCACCTCTAGAGATCAATTCAGAATTGCTTCTGCTCCTTTGGTTTCAGATGAAAGGGACGAAAATAGGGCATGTTATTTGCATATTGATTAAGAGTGCTGTTTAAAATTGTACAGGGCACTGTATATTAATGACCAAATTGCCAGCACTAAGGGTGCGGCTATTGTGAAGCAAATCATGTCTCCTGTCTGACCACACAACCCACCCCAATCCTACCCCTGGCTCTCATTTCTGTGTTGGAAAAAAACAGTCATCTTCACTTTTGAGATCCAAGAAACTTTTCCTAATAATTTATTGAAGATCTTTTTATAAAATATATGAGTTTGTTTCCTTTTTATCTTCAGAGACACTAAATGTAGCATGTCAGGTGAAGAATGGATTCATCAAAGGATTCTTTTTCTGCAGCACCATAAGTATTTTCGTTGGCATTAATACGGCTTATTGAGTTTGACCCTGCACCCTTATGCTGCAGTGGTAATCCAGCCTCAGTACTTTTTAATGTTCAAGCCAACAATTACACAGGTTACAGCAGCCTATCCTTACAACTGTGGCTCTTAAAAAAGAATTGGTTGTTGCTCGAGCAACTCTCTGGTGTTTAAACGATTTAAAGAACGAGACCGTTTTAATTTGTGTCCAGCTGAAACTTGGCACATGGTTCTTGGTTTTTTTCAGTTTGGAGAAAGATTTATTTATTTTTAAAATGGTTTAAATTGGCTAAACTATTTCTCAGGTCTGGAGTTGTTAAAAGGTTTTAAGAGGGAGGGAGGGAGAGAGAGAGAGAGAGAGAAATCTGAAAATACAGCTAACATTGGCATTTTATAAGCACTTTGATTAAATGCAGGTCAGTGCTACTGAGTATGGAAAGAGAAACAAAACCAAAACAAGTAACAGCAAAAAAAAGAGCATTTTCTGAACACATCACAAGCAAAATAATTACTGGCATGATCCACACCAAAGTAACAGTTGCACCCTTGTTTATATCATTGGAGAAAATAAATTAATTAAATTTCATCTTGGGTTAGACAAGAATCATTTTCTGGTGTTATTTCAGTCTGGTTTTAAGTCTAGTTATTCGAGAGAAACAGCCTTTATTTCTGTGGATGAGTCTTCACTGAACAAGAGATTCGAGAAAGTAAAGTTTTGGTAGTTTTCCATAGATTTCTTTTTTTCTTTTAATTTAAATACAGGGCAGATGAGCAACCTTCAGGATCCCAGGAACCCCTCAGCCTAGTTTCATGTATCTTTGGAAGGCAATCTGGTCAGAACTCTGGCCAAGACTATATATACCAGTGATGGCTAACCTTTTCGGCACCAAGTGCCCAAAGGGTGCTGGCACACACGCATCCCAAAATGGAACACTTGCACATAACTCCATGCATGCACCCTGCCTCCCACTCATGTGTGTGCGACCCCTCTGCACATGCACCCTGCTCTCCACGCGTGTGTATGTGCCCCATGTGTGCACCCCATGCATACACATGCAACCCCTACATGTGCGTCCCACCCCATGTGCATGCACACGTGACCCCTATCGTGACCCATCCCATGGCAGAGACCAAGACCAGCTGGCCAGTGGGAGCGCGTGCACATGTCGGCAAAGCTGAGCTGGGCGACAGCTTTCATGCCCAGAGAGGGCTCTGCATGCCACCTCTGGCATGCATGCCACAGGTTCGCCATCTCAGCTATATACCACGAGAAAAGAATATTTGTAGCTCAGAGTTGAACAGAATTGGTGCTCTCTGAGCATGATTGTTCTCATCCACGCTGCGAGAGTCCAGGATGGGTTAGACTCCTCCCTGTGACATCATAGAGCTGAGCCTGCCATCTATAACAAGGCCAGCACCTGCTGGCTCTCCAGCTTTGACTCAGCTCCTTGTCTTCATTGAGCTTGTGTCTTGGAAGCAGTAGTGTTTGTATCAGAGCAGGAAAAGCAATGGAAAGGCAAGATAACATCTTTCATCCCTTTGGCACAGCTCCCGAGGCTCTGGTAGAGCTGTGCCAGCTGGAGAGTGGGGATCTGCTCTCCGGCAGCGTCGGGATCGGCTGCCTTTGGGATACCAACGCCCATTTGGTTGTTTTCTTGTAGGTATTTCATTACTCAACTAGGTAACATCATCAGATGTTACCTAGTTGGATAGTGAAACATCTGCAAGTAAACAACCAACCAACCAACTGTAAGTAAACAACCAAGCTCAGAAAGCATCCCACAATGTACTGTGTTCTCACTCTAGGGGTATCTTTACAACATAAAGCAAAATTTAGAGGCCAGTTAATGTTTTCTAGACTACAGCCAAGTAATTGCAGAAGGTCAAGTCAACTAAATCTAGTCCCTCCCATCTTTTTCTATTAGTTCACCTAATAAAAGTTTATTCATTATCAGCTTGATTTACTCTTTCGTTTAATGGAGTCATTTTAATATAATAAGCTTAATGTTTTTCATTAACGTTAAGATAAGGGTTAAGATTATCTACCTTTGGGGCTCTGATTGCACTATTATTAGTCTGTTGCTCTCATGTGCTACCCTTCCTTCTCTGTAAAGAATCTAAATTGAGCACCCTGATGGATCCTCTATTTCCAAGGTTTCTATGTTTACAGGGATTTGTGTCATGTACAGGTAGTCCTCAACTGAGCCTTGGTGGCTCAGGCTGTTAAATGCCTGTTAGATCCAGCTGTCTACAATTACTGTAGGCTCGAATCCCACCAGGCTCAAGGTTGACTCAGCCTTCCATCCTCTCGGGGTAGGTAAATTGAGGACCCAAGATTGTTGGGGGCAATAAGCTGACTTTGTAAAAATGCCGCTTAGTAATAAGCAGGCATATACAATGGAATGAAGGCTATTGCTGAGCACACTGGGTTGTATCCCAAAAATTGTAAGCCAGCCCTGAGTCTTCGGAGAAGGCTGCATATAAATGTAATTAAAAAAAAAACTTACAACCATAATTGACCCCAAAATTTATGTTGCCAAGTGAGAAATTTGTTAAGTGCATTTTGCCCTATTTTACGACTTTTCTCACTACAGTTGTAAAGTGAATCACTGCAGTGGTTAAATTGAATTAAAATTCAATTTAAAATTCAATTAAATTGAATATGCTTGTCAGAAGGTCGCAAACATGATCACATGACCTTGAGACACAGCAATGGTCATAAACTTGAGTCAGTTGTCAAGCATCTGAATGTAGACTCTGTCAGAGTATATCTATTAGATTAGAAGGTTGTAACTAGTCTGGTGAGGTTCTATCTATTAGATGTAAACAAACGAAGAACTGGATTCAAATGGGTCTCACTGTATCATCTTTGGGCTAGAACCTGACATAAGCTTTCTTTCCACTTTTTTCAACATTTCCCTCTCATCCACAGAAGGTGATTATGGTATAAAGTCAGTGGTGGGATTGAAAATTTTTGCTACCAGTTCTGTGGGTGTGGCTTGGTGGGCGTGGCAGTGGAAGGATATTGCAAAATCTCCATTCCGTCCCCATCCCACTAACCATTCTCCTGTGCAGGGCAACAAAGAAGACCCAGCAGAACAGCTGGGACCTGGGAGGCAGAGAATAGATGGGGGCGGGGCCAGTCAGAGGTGGTATTTGCCAGTTCTCTGAACTACTCAAAATTTCTGCTACCGGTTCTCCAGAACTGGTCAGAACCTGCTGAATACCATATCTGAATAAAGTGCAGGAGTTCAGTCTGAACCTGCAAGTATTTATCCCAAGTCAGACATCTCCAGTGTACAAGACAGATCTTGAGACTGAACATAATCAGGGTCATTTGAGTGCCTACTATATATAACATAATTTGACTTTTATGCTACTTCCAAATATGGCTTTAATTATGCCATCAGCCTTTGTAATGCATACAAATTATATGTGGAGGACTAGATGTCCACATTGTTGTGTTTCTTATCCTTCCATCTCTTTTCTCTTAGTATAGATTAGCTCTATACCCGTGCTTCGCTATGAAACTATGTGATCAGGCTTAGTTTTTGGGGAGGAAAATAAGGGAAAAAATTGTGCCTCTGCCTACCAGCATCCATCGGTATTCATCTGGGTAGCATCCTGTCAGTGTGTAAGAAAGGGCTGTTCTGTACTAAAGCTGGTTGCTGCTGTGAAACCAAGAAGCCAAGAGGAACATATGTGTCAAATTTCAAGTTTGTAGCCTTTACGGTTCTGGAGATTTTGTGATGATGTGTGAGTGGTATTTCGCTTTTATATATATAGATTAACTTTAAGGAATTAAAGATTCAAGAAGTTGCACAGTGCCTTTTCTATTTCCAACACTGAGAACTGTCTGTTTAGAAATATTTTTCTCTAGTTTAAATTATTGATGATGCAGAATTTCAAACCAAGTATTTTGGTTTGCCTCTTTTCAGGCAACAAGTGGCTACAATTGCATCACATGCTTTAAAAAATATTTCCATTTTAGACAAAGAAAACATCCTATTTCCCTCTAAGAGCACCTTATGCTACACATGAAGTGCTGTGACTATTATTTTATTGCGCTTTATTACATCATAAAGTTTTATATCTCTCTAATGATCCTACAGGAGATTTAATTGTTTATAGCAACATCTTAATTAAGTAAAGTTCACCAGGTTAAACAGAATACAAATTGAAAGTGTTAAAAGTGAACAAACTCCACCACTGGGCTGAAATGTAACACCATTAAATTAAAGCAGAAATACTTGATTACAAGAATAAAAATGTCACATTCTCTTCTGTGGATATATTGGTTTGGGTAACTTTTCTTTTGCATTTTGGTATTTGGAGCTGAAAACTTCTGGATAGAAGGTAGGAAAAGGCTTGGCTACATTTGTAATATTTTTTGCTAAAGAATATATCCTAGGTTTAGCTGAACAGACTCCTTAAGGTTTCTTAATTATCCTATTCCCATTTGGCCTTCAGAAATAGGAAATATACTCTGGATTGTACCCTTAACAATGCTAAAGATTTCTCTAATTACAGTCTAATTGACTGCACTCAAATTTGCTGGAGTATATTTAATCTGGAGCTGAAATGTGAAACGGTCACAGTAGATGAACTTTATGACAATCACTCACAAGTGTCCTGTTTAGTTGCAGGGCACAAAGGAAGGGTGATTAAAAAGGATAATCATGACCTGACTATTGGCATATTGTACGGACTTTATAATAGCATGACGAGTGTCAGTTATGAGGAGGTGCTTGTAAAACTACCTTAATTAACTTATATTCTTCTAATTGGAATGCTTGAAATCATTATTGATTTGTCCAGCAGTGTGCACTGGATAGAATAGGTGGTAAGTATGCCGCATACTCAAGCAGCATGGACAAAGGAAATCAGCCTTATGCTACTTCTGTAGGGCTATATGCAGAAGGGCCTGCATTTTGTATTTTGTATTTTTTGTGGGCTTTTCTGTTAAAGAGAACATTACCCTTCACAAAGAGTAGTAAAGTTATAGATAGTGGAGGTGATTTCAGAGTTGTCTTCTAATGCAGAGTTTCTAGCTTTGCAGCCTGGGGAGGGAGAGGGGTGGATCCACACGGGCAGTGACCAAGCATGCATGCACAGCTCCATTTGCAAGAATGATGGGCATGTCTGCCCATTGCTCAGCAAATGGAGTATGCAGGCATAAACTTTCCCGCTGCTGACAGCTCTTCTGTGGCCCAGTTTTGAACAGCTCATGGCCCTGTAGTGGGCAGGGGGTTGGAGTCCCCTGTTCTAATGTAGCCCAGGTAGCCCTTGACTTACAACAGTTCTTTAGTCACAACGGCATTGAAAGAAGTAACTTATGACCATTTTTCACAGTTACCATTGCAACATCCTGCAGATACAGTTCTACAGAGGAATTATTGATTCCATCATCTGCACCTCTATAACTATCTGGTTTGGTTCTGCAACCCAACAGGACAGACACAGACTTCAGAGAGTAATTAGGACTACAGAAAAAACAATTACTACCCACCTGCCTTCAGTTGAGGACCTGTATACAGCACGAGTCAAAAAGAGGGCTGTGAAAATATTTACAGACCCCTCACATCCTGGACATAAACTGTTTCAACTCCTTCCCTCAAAACAACGCTATAGAGCACTGCACACCAGAACAACTAGACACAAGAACAGTTTTTTTTCCAGAATGCCATCACTCTGCTAAACAAATAATTCCCTCAACACTGTCCAACTATTTACAAAGTCTGCACTACTATTACTGTTAATCTTCTCATCACTCCTTATCACCCATCCTCTCCCACTTGTGATTGTAGGACTGTAACTTTGTCGCTTGTATCCTTACGTTTTATACTGATTGTTTCCTAGTATGATTTGATTGCTAATTGTACCCTATGACTATCATTAAGTGTTGTACCTTATGATTCGTGACTCTTGATGAATGTATCTTTTCTTTTATGTATAATGAGAGCATTTAGACCAAGACAAATTCCTTGTGTGTCCAATCACACTTGTCCAATAAAGTATTCTATCTATCTATTCTATCTATCCCTTTGGTGAATGGCAAAGTTACAAGGGCATCGAAGAAGTAACTTATGACCGTTTTCACGTTTAACAACCATTGCAACATTCCTATGGTCACACAATCAAAATTCAGATGCTTGGCAACTGACTTGTATTTATGATGGTTGCAGTTTTCTGGGATCACATGATCCCCTTTTAAGACCTCGTGGCAAGCAAAGTCAATGGGCAAGCCAGATTAACAATGGTGTTACTAACTTAACAATGGCACTGATTCATTTAACAATGGTGGTGAGATAGGTTATAAAACGGGGGCAAAGCTCACTTAAGAAATGTCTCGCTTAGCAAGATAAATTTTGGGTTCCATTGTGGTCATAAGTTGAGGACTACCTCTAGAGGAAGGCAAAATGGATTCAATTGGACATACGGTAAATGCTATCCTTGGGAAGTGAGGTCTACTTTGGTATTTTCACATGGCAAATGCCAGTAGATAAGATTTGATTTAAAAAAAATAGACCGTATCATCTACTTCAACCAAGAATTTTGGAATTTCTTTCATTGGATGATGATGACTCTTGTTATTAAAAAGAGTTCTTGGCTATAGTGATGAAGATTCATTCTTTGCTGCTCTGCAGACGCCTGGAAATGCAGATGCAGGCCAAGGACAGGTGGTCCTCGACTTACAACCACAATTGAGCCCATGATTCATGTTGCTAAGTGAGACATTTGTTAAGTGAGTTTAGGTTGCTAAGTGAAACTGCCCTCTCCATTGACTTTGCTTGTCAGAAAGTTGTGAAAAGGGGATCACACAACCCCAGAACTCTGTAACCGTCATAAAATGAGTCAGTCACCAAGCATCTGAATTTTGATCACATGACCATGGGGTTGCTGCAATGGCCGTAAGGGTGAAAAATAGTCATAAGTTACTTTTTTCAGTGCCGTTGGAACTTCACATGGTCACTAAATGAACTGTTGTAAGTCAAGAACAACCTGTAGTTACAGCTTTTCTGAAAACAATTGAAAGAAGTATGGGATAGCTAAGGGTATGAATTGAAGAAGAAACATTTGTTGAATGAATTTTATCACAAAGAGTAGGGAAGTACATCAGTGGTGGGATTCAAAAAGTTTACTACGGTTCTGTGGGCGTGACTTGGTGAGCATGGCTTGGCTTGGTGGGTGTGACTTGGTGGCGTGGCAGGGAAGGATTCTGTAAAATCTCCATTCCCACCCCACTCCTGGGGAAGGTTACCATTGGTTCTCGAACTACTTAAAATTTCTGCTACGGTTCTCCAGAACTGGTCAGAACCTGCTGAATACCACCTCTGAAGTGCATATTTATCTTGATCTGGAAAATTGATATATGAAAACAATATATTAATTTTCCAGTGAAAGATTTAGTGAAAGATCTTTCTAAGAATTCTTCGCCAGGAAAGATGGTAAAAAAATTCAAAAAAAACAGGTACGAAGAAGAGAGAAAAAAATGTGGTTAGCATTTAAGTTATGATTGTAACAAGAATTATTTACATATAAATGCAGGTCAGGTCA
>SOZL01000827.1:0-15959 GCA_009733165.1 Naja naja | reverse complement strand
GTCGAAAACCTCTGTTGCTAAACCAAGACAGATATTATGTGGTTTGCCCCTTTACAACCTTTCTTGCCACATTTGTTAAGTGAATCTCTGCAGTTGTTAAGTAGGTTACATGGTTCTTAAGTGAATCTGACTTCCCCTCGATTTTGCTTATCAGAAGGCTGCAAAAGGGGATCACATGACCGAGGGACATGGCAATTGTCATAAATATGAGTCAGTTGCCAAGTGTCGAATTTTGATCACATGACCATGGGGATGCTGCACCGGTCAGAAGTGTGAAAAACAATCAGAGTCACTTTTTCAGTGCTGCTTCGGTCACTAATGCATGGTTATAAGTCAGAGTACTGTACAATGAGAAATAGCTGCCTCCTTTGTAGCGTTGGTGAGCATTTCAAAACATCAAACAACGGTTGCAAAAACACAAGGAAAGGCTTGAGTTGGGCTGGCCAATCCACAGAAGGTGTGATGTTGCAGTACCCAGTTCTGTTGTTGCAATCTGGAATAATCTGTCCCTGATATCACCCCTCACCATATTAGCAACAGCAATAGCACTTATATACCGCTTCACAGTGCTTTTCAGCCCTCTCTAAGTAGATTACAGAGTCAGCGTATTGCCCTCCACAATCTGGATCCCCATTTTACCGATCTCGGAAGGACGGAATGCTGAGTCAAACTTACTTTATTTATTTATTTATTTATTTATTTATTTATTTATTTATTTATTTTTGGGATTTATATGCCGCCCTCTCTCCCGAAGGACTCAAGGCAGCTCACAATCATAAAAAACAATACCAAATTCAGAATTTTAAAAAACTATTAAATCAAATCCCAACATTCTAATTAAAAGCGGCAAACAGCCAATATTATAATAAAACAATAAAAAAAAAACTTGAGCGGTCAGGATTAAACTCCTGGCAGTGGGCAGAGTTAGCCCACAATAGCAATAGGACTTAGACTTTTATACCGCTTCACTGTGCTTTACTGCCCTCTCTAAGCAGTTTACAGAGTCAGTGTATTGCCCTCAACAATCTGGGTTGTCATGTTATGGATCTCGGAAGGATGGAAGGCTGTGTCAACCTTCAGCCGGTCAGCATCGAACTGCTGGCAGTAAGCTGTGAATTAGCCTGCAATACTGCATTCTAACCACTGTACCACCAAGGCTCAATATTAGTCTTTAAAAATGGAATAGGAAAGAACACAGGTAAAGTCCTTGACTTGTGACACATGACGGAAATTTGGATGCTTGGCAACTGGTTCATATTTTTGACCATTGCTATGTCCTAGGTGTTAGGACCTTCTGACAAGCAAAGTCAGTGGGGAAAACCAGATTCATGTGTCAACTGCGTGACTAAACTGAACAACTGCAGTGAGTCACTTAACACTGGTGGCAAGAAAGGTTGCAAAATGGTTCAACATTCACTTAACCACTGTCTCGCTTTACAACAGAAAGTTTGGGCTCAATTGTGGTTGTAAGTCGAGGACTACCCGTAATCTGCTTTGAATATGCTTGAAAAAATTTTTTTAAATAAACTTTCCTGGTATTCATGCTGTTTTAGCCATCTTGTCTCTAACTTCCTTTCATGAGAAGCAACCAAGCACGGTAACGTCTATAGAGATTCTCAGTCCTCCAGGTCATGGTTGTCCTAAAGATGCTTTTTCAGGAGGCAACTGGACTTCCTTCATGTTTTCTTTCGAAGACATTTCACTTCTCATCCAAGAAGCTTCTCCAGCTCTGACTGGATAGTGGGGAATGGAAGGGTTTATAGTCCTTGCAGACAGCTGGTCATTTTCATCCTTTTAGAAAATCGTTGAGGCCACTTGGAGGTTTATCTGTGTCCTCAGGGTCACCTGAGTAGTGCTGTTGGTTCAAAAAAAATTGCAAACTTCAGGAACCAGGAGCAGTACTCAGGTGACCTTGTTGTGGTTCGCCAGCAACCTGTGCAGATGGCAGCAGAATCGGACAGTGGGGAAGAAAGGGGACCAGTCTGGGAGTCTGGAGAGGACTCGGACGAGGGTCCTGTGTCTGATGCAGAGATGGGGCCAGAACCATTTGGGAGTGGGGTGCTGCCTCCGGAGCCTTTGCAGTCTGGCAGCAGCGAGGCAGAGGACCCAGGGAAGCCTGTTCCCAGTGCGCGTGTGCGCAGAGCTGCTAGAAGGCGAGAACAGCTGAAACAAAAGAGCCGACTCAAGAATAAGGCTGGGAGGTGATTGCCTCTCCCGTAAGGTATAAAGGACAGGCAAAGATGACGAAACCTTTGCAGGAAGCAAAGTTATTCGTTCGGTTCAGATTCATTCTTGAAGCTCTTTGTACTTTGGTTGGTTTTTTTTTCCCAGTTCATTGGACACTTCTGTTATTGGCAGCACTTCACAGGAAAGAAAGGTGGGTGCTTATCTCAAGGGACTGTTTGAGGTTAATTACCGGCTGGCAATGAAAATAATTCCCAGCGTTGCAATAAAACAGGACTTGTTTTTTTAAATAAGTGTGTGCATAATTACAGTCTCGGAAACCTTGGTCAGAACAGACCTTGAGGACACAGATAAACCTCCAAGTTCTTCAACGACCCTCTGAAACAGGGGTGTCAAAGTCACGGTGTCATCATGTGACATATCCCTATATGTCACGTGATGACACTGTGACGCCGTGACTTTGACACCCCTGTTTCAGAGGGTCGTTGAAGAACTTGGAGGTTTATCTGTGTCCTCAAGGTCTGTACTATTTTCCCTTTGCTAAACCGGGCATGGGTCTGTAGGCTGGGAGTTTGACAGCCCTGCTCTAAAAAGGATGCAAATGACCAGCTGTCTGCAAGGAATATAAATCCTTCCATTCCCCACTGTCCTGTCAGTGCTGAAGAAGCTTCTTGGAGGAGAAGCAAAATGTCTTCAGAAGAAAAAAAACAAGAAAGTCCAATTGCCTCCTGAAAAAGCACCTTTGGGACAAGCACTGTAAAATTATAAGAAGACTAAATAGCCAAATTGGAGCGAGGCCAAGGAGATGTGCCATCGAAACACGCAGCTGTTGTGTGTCGAAAATATGGCATGAAATACACTTTTGTGTGCCAGGGATCCCAGCCTTGAACATCGTTCTCAGTGTGTTTGCTTTTATTGGGCCACCAAGATAATTTGATCTGCTGCCGCCAAATTACTGGGAAAAATTAAATACTGTTTTCTTCCTCATCTCCTTCACTTTTTTCCAGCATCCTCTTCCTCCTCTTCCAGTTTAAATTAGGTTTAGAAATTGGTTCCCTATGTCCCACTTCTTCCCCCCCCCGAGGTCAAACACAACCCTGATGCGACCCTCACTGAAATCGAGTTTGACACACCTACTCTAGGCTGATGGGAAGATACTGATACAGTTCATAACTATAGATGGTCCTTGGCTTACAGCCACAATTGCGATTTGAACTTCTATTGCTAAACAAAGTGGTTGTTAAGTTAGCCTTGCCCAATTGTGTGTTTGCCTTGGTTATTAAAAGTGCATTAAGGAATACACTTCATTTGTTTCATTTATGAGGTCCTTGGTGCTCTTTGAGCTTAGTTGTTTCCTTGTGGATGTTTCACCATCCAACTATCTAACGTCATCAGTGGTAGAAGGGAGTAGGGTAGCTTTCTGTGGCTTGCCCCATCGGTGTTAGTGGGAGTGTTCTTGGTTCCTTGATTTAGTTGTTGCTTGTTTGTCTGAGTTGGTAATTCCTTGATTGGGGTATTGTTTACCTCATGATTGTTGGTCTAGTAGTAAACTTGGTGTAAGTATTATCTTTATCTTTCCAGACTTCTGAAGTGAGGTGGGTGAATATGTGAAAAGGTTTAGTTTCGGGAATCCATTAACCCAATACAGTGTGTTTGCATCCAAGCCATACATGGAAAGTTTTCCTATTTTAGAAAGTTTAGAAAGCATGGCTGGTAAGGGAATTCTGGGAGTTGAAGTCCACTGATCTTTAAAGTCTTTAATGTCTCTTATAGAGTCTTAGTAAGACCACACCTAGAGTACTGCATCCAGTTTTGTTCACCACATTTTAAAAAAGATTTTGAGACTCTTGAAAAAGTACAGAGAAGAGCAACCAGGATGATTAGGGGACTGGAGACTAAAAAATACGAAGAACGGTTGCAGGAACTGGGCATGGCTAGTCTAGTGAAGAGAAGGACCAAGGGAGACATGATAGTGGTCTTCCAATATTTGAGGGGCTGCCACAGAGACGAAGGGGTCAAGCTATTTTCCAAGACATCTGAAGGCCAGACAAGGAATAATGGATGGAAACTGAACAAGGAGAGATTTAACTTGGAAATTAGAAATTTCCTGACAGTGAGAACAATCAACCAATGGAACAGAAGCTGCCTTCGGAAGTTGTGGGAGCTTCATCACTGGAGGCTTTCAAGAAGAGATTGGATTACCACCTGTCAGAAATGGTGTAGGGTCTCCTGCTTGGGCGGGGAGTTTGGACTAGATGACCTATAAGGTCCCTTCCAACTCTGATTATCTGTCATTAGAATCAAGTTGCCACTGTTGAGAATCACTTTGGAGCAGCATATAAATCTAAATATTATTGCTATTGCTGTGACTGGACTAAACGAAAGAATAATTATGCCATTGATGAAAGGTGACATGGTGCAGAAAAAGCTAGAATTGTGACTAAAGTACAGTAGTCCTCAACTTGCAACGGTTTGTTTAATGACCATTCGATGTTACAATGGCACTGAGAAAAGTGACTTACGACCATTTTTCACCTTTATGACCATTTCAGCATTCCCATAGTCACATGATCAAAATTCAGATGCTTGGCAATTGGTTCATACTTACAACCATTGCTGTGTCCTGGGATCATGTGATCTACTTTTTAACCTACTGACCAGCAAAGTCAATGGGGAAGCCAGATTCACTTAACGACCGGATTATTTACTTAACAACCACAGTGATTCAGTTAACAACTGTGGCAAGAAATGTCGTAAAATGGGGCAAAACTCACTCAGCAAATGTCTCACTTAACAACAGAAATTTTGGGCTCAGTTGTGGTCGTAACTTGAAGACTACCTGTGTTGCTATTGCTGTTACTGTACTAAATGATAAAGTAATTATGGCATGATGCAAAAAAAAAAAGCATTGTCACTAAAATATGGGCGAACAGGCAGCAATATAAATTAAATAAATAAATAAATAAAATATAGGTAGTCCTCAACTTATAACAGTTCATTTTGTGACTGTTTGAAGTTGCAGCGGCGCTGAAAAAAGTGATTTATGATGGTTTTTCATGCTTAACGTCCGTTGCTGCTTCTTCATGGTCATGTGATCAAAATTCTGCCCCTTGGCAACTGACTCATATTTATGACGGTCACAGTGTCCCAAAGTTATGTGATCCCCTTTTGCGACCTTCTGACAGGCGAAGTCAAATGGGGGAGCGAGGTTCAATTAACAACCACGTTACTACCTTAACAACTGCAGTGATCCGCCTAACAACCGCGGCAGGAAAAGTCGTAAAATGGGACAAAACTCATTTAACAACTGTCTCGCTTACCAACAGAAATTTTGGGCTCAATGATGGTTGAGGCAATTAACTTATGGCCATCACCGCATTGCCTCAATTAACAGCTTTTGGGGGGAATTTCCTGGGATGTATTGGCTTTTGAAGAGATTGCTTTTACCATAGAAATATAAACCACCTTTTGGAGAAGGAAGTGGGAGAAAGGTAGATTGGTAACCCCAACCATTGGGAAGAAATGCGTGGAAAAAACCCCCCCAAACTGTTGATAAACCAGGTTTCACGTGACTGTCACGTATCCTTGTCTTTTCCCATGAATTGCAGAATGGAATTACACAACTTGTTTATTTGCTTAATTTACTCAGTGCCAAATTCGGCTGGTTTTTTCTTTGTGACAAATGAGAGTGAGTTATCATAATGTCAATGACTTCCCCACACACTCCAATTGTGCAATGTTTTCGAATCTGATGGAAAAATAAAATTTGTTTTTCCATGCTTTTTCCATTGGTGCCTGCAGTTACTTGTTCAATATGTACCCTTAAAAACAGCAGATTTATTCATTCTTTCTGGGGTGGGGTAGGGAGTTGTCTTAACAGCTGTTTCAGCAAGTCGAATCTTCCAGCATTATATATATATATATATATATATATATATATATATATATATACACATACATACACACACACACACACACATATACATACATATGTATATATACATATACACACACACACATATACATACATGCACGCACGCAACACACACACACACACACACATATATATATATATATATATAGTGTCATATAAATGACTTTTTATGCTTATTCATTTCTTGCAGCCTGCAGCTAAACCCAGCCTTCAGATTTAGCTGGAAAACCTACTTTTTAAAGCTTTTTTTTTACACTTCCATATACTGCTTTTAATTTTAATATTTTTACTTATCCACTGCCTGGAGCCCCTCCGTGGAGGGTTCTAAATTTGCTACATAAAACAAAAAATGAATAAATTTGCTCTATTTTGCCAGCTTGGAGGACGACGGTTAAAATCTTGCAATTTGTGGGTTTATTTTGATTTATGACAGCAGCGTTCTGATTTTGCAGGACGAGCAAGCGTGCTTCCCCATTGCATAACCAGGGAGTTCTTTACTCTGGCTTCCCTCCTCCAAGGATCGTGTGTATTTTATTTAATTTCTCCCCTCCTTTCAGCTGCAGCCTGTAGCTTTGTCCCTGCCCACTGCTGAGTGTGCACACAGGGGAGAGATGGGCATAAAAAAAGCCAAGGGACAAAGGTTAAAAATGCAAAACAGTTGATAGGAACTTTAAAAAAAAATCCAGCTTATTTGGAGAGAAGGAAGGCAACATGAAAAACTAGTTTAAAGCAGCCGCGTTGAGTGTTGCGGTTGTTTTGTCCCTCGGTCGAGTCTCTAAACTTTGAAGATACTTTTGCGTTTCTCGGGCAGCATGGATGAACCAAAGGGAGAAGAAAGCTCAGGCGGCATGCGATATCATATGCTTGAAAGGTAATAAGATTGACAGCTGGACACATTTTTCTGATCTGATTTTATATGGATTGCTTGGGGGGAGCTTTGATGTAGAAATTTGGACGGCTTGTGTTTTCAGTATTGACGGAATTAACATTAAGGGAACTCGAGAACTGATTCCTGGTAGTTTTTCATTTTTTTGTGGGGGAAGATACAGGCAGTCCTCAAACTACGACCACAATGGAGCCCAAAATGGCTGTTGTTTAAGCGAGACATTCGTTAAATGACTTTTGTCCTGTTTTATGACCTCGCTTGCCTCTGCTGTTTAAGTGAATCACTGCAGTTGATAAGGGAGTAACCCGGTTGTTAAGTGAACCTGGCTTGCCTGACTTTGCTCGTCTGAAGGTCACAAAGGGGATCACATGACCTGGGACCCAGCAATGGTCAAGTATGAGTCAGTTGCCAAGCTTCTGACTTTAGATCATGAGATCATGGGGATGCTGCAAAGGTTGTAGCTGTGAAAAGAGGTCATGGGTCACTTTTTTCAGTGCCGTGGTAATTTTGAACTGTCACTAAATGAACGGTTGTAAGTCGAGGAATACCTGTATTCAGTTATCTTGCCACTTGAAGGCAAGGGATTTCTCCATGGGTTTGGAAAGGAAGGTATGGAAAAGTTTTTCAGGCTTTAAAAGAATGTTTACCTTTGCAGGTAAACAGAATAACAGAGTTGGAAGGGACCTTGGAGGTCTTCTAGTCCAACCCCCTGCTCAGACAGGAAACCCTATACCATTTCAGACACTTTGCTGTCTAATCTCTTCTTAAAAACTCCCAGTGTTAGCGCCCACATTGTCTGGAGGCAAGTCGTTCCACTGATTAACTATCCTGTCAGGAAATGTCTCCTTAGTTCTAGATTGGTTCTTCTCCAAAGAGACATGCTGACCCTGGTTTTGTAAAGCAAGCCACTAAGGCAGAGGTCAAAATTGCTTCCTCCAAGTTTCCTCCTCTGTTTCTGGTTTAGTTTTTGTTTCTGAATCGCTTTCCAAAGCGAAATGGTTTTTGTTGTGTGGTTTTTTTGGTTGCCTGGAGCTGCCCTAGAGTCACATATGGGTGATGGGCAGTTATAGAACTTGAAAAAAAAAGATTTCCTCAAATTTAGTGACCATTTGAAATTACAACAACACTGAAAAAATGACTTGGAACTAGTCCTCAAGTTTATGACCATTGCAGCCTCTGCAGGGTCCCATGATAAAAATTCGGGCGCTTGGCAGCCGATAGGCATTTCAGCCTCGTGATGGTATGTGGCCGCCATTTGCAATCTCTTCCAACAACCGAAGTCAATGGGAGAAGCCGGATTTGCTTAACGAACAAGTAGTTCGCTTAACAACTTTAGCGATTCACTTAATAACCTTGGCCAAGGTTCTTCAAACTTGGCAGATTTAAGTTTTCTGGACTTCAACTCCCAGAATTCCTGAACTAACATGACTGGAGGAGGAGGAATTCTGGAGTTTGAACACCCCTGATCTTGGCAAAAGGGGTCTAAGATTGGGTACAACTCATTTTTAACAACTGCCTGGCTTAGCCACAGGGGATTCTGGTCCCAATTGTGGTCATAGTTCAAGGACCACCTGCAAATACAGGTAGTCCTCAAGTTACAACAGTTCATTTAGTTACAGCGGCACTGAAAAAGCGACTTATGGCCGTTTTTCATTCTTATGACCATTGCAGCATCTCTATGGTCACATGGCCAAAATTTGAATGCTTGGCAAGTGGTTCATATTTATGACAGTTGCAGTGTCCCAGGGTCACATGATCCCCTTTTGTGATCTTCTGACAAGCAAAGGGGAAGCCAGATTCACTTAACAACCATGTTATTAACCAAACAACTGCAGTGATTCACTTAACAACTGTGTCAAGAAAAGTTGTGAAATGAAGCAAAACTCACTTAACACATGTCTCACTTAAAAACAAAAAAACTGAGCTCAACTGTGGTTGTAAGTTGAGGTCTTCCTGGAAATAAACTCACTCTTCTAATGGTTTCTCTGGACTGGTGCTATTATACTAATGCTGGAATTCTAGCTGTGTTTATTTAAGCCAGAAGGACACAATTTGGAATTGGCATACTTAATTAATTTCTGAATTTTAAAAAAGATGTTGCTCTAACTAGAGATGTATCTAATACTGCCATCGCTTGGCCGTAGTGTGGGAATCTGGCATTTGTTCCTGGCTTATAGAACGGTTTGCATTGATGTGAGGATCAAAGATTTCCATCTTAGGAGTTTCAATCCCTAGAGTTATTGACATTATCAGCATCTCTGCCTGGGCAACTTGGTGTGTACATCAAAATCATATTTGGACTCCTAACGACTGTTTGTCCAGGCAGTTTCTCAGCTAGTTTTTCAGAAGTGGTTTGCTATTGCCTCCTTCCTAGGGCTGAGGCGGAGTGGCTGGCCCAAGGCCAACCAGGTAACTTTGTTCCTAAGGCAGGACTATAACGCATGATTTCCTGTTTTTTTGCCTTGATGCCTTAACCTCAAACTGGCCTTAATATATTTCTTTATTTTTTATTTATTTGATTTGTCAATCGCTTACAAGATAATAGGTATAAGTATAAACATGAGTAAGAATACAGGAAATAGGCACAAATAAATGGGGACAATAGGACAGGGTCAGTAGGCACGTTTGTGCACTTATGCACAATCTCCTACACACTCTCTGGATGTGTTTTCAAAAGGCAGCAAGGAATGTCTTCAGGAATGTCTTCAGTTCTGACTGAATGGTGGAGAAAGGAATCGAAGAAGCTTCTTGGATGAGAAACGAAACGTCTTCAAGGAAAAACAAAGTCCAGTTGCCTTTGAAAAAGCACCTTTGGGACAACCATGACCCAGATGACCGAGAATCTCCATAGACACATGTCTAGGGTTCAAGACAACATCCTCAGAACTTGATTTGTTTCTGGTTCTCCTTCAAAATGCTAATGCTTCTCTTAAAATTCTTTCTTTTGGGTGGGGTATCTTTGAAAGATCATAGTAGGAAACAATCAATATAAATCATATATTGTGGATTGGATATAGATCTCTTTCACCATCATTTCCTACCAGATTATTTAACATTAGATGCCAAGACCTCAATAAGACCTTGGCTAATAAGCTACATACAGACCATCATTCTAGAATCCTGTATGGATCTGTGCAGAGGTGTATGATTTGATTGCTTATTTGTACCCTATGACTACCATTAAGTGTTGTATCTTATGATTCTTGATGAATGTATCTTTTCTTTTCATGTACACTGAGAGCATATGCACCAAGACAAATTCCTTGTGTGTCCAATCATACTTGGCCAATAAAGAATTTATTCATTCATTCATTCATTCATTCATTCATTCATTCATTCAGTCAATCATTCATTCGCTCGCTCATTCATTCATTCATTCATTCATTCATTCATTCATTCATTCATCCATCCATCCATCCATCCATCCATCCATCTAGATCAGAGGTCTCCAAACCTGGCAACTTTAAGACTTGTGGACTTCAATTCCCAGAATTTCTCAGCCAGCCATAATATCCTGGCTGAGGAATTCTGGGAGTTGAAGTCCACAAATCTTAAAGTTGCCAAGTTTGAGGACTCCTGATCTAGATTTCTAGTCAAATCTCCGCAACATCTTCTGATAACTCTAAGGGTATTGTGTTCTTTGTCTTCTCAGGCCAAGCATGTCCGGCCTTCATCTCATGAAACAAGGCCGGGATAGGAAGAAGGTGGATCTACAGAGGGATTTCACTGTTGCATCTCCAGCAGAGTTTGTCACCCGTTTTGGAGGGAACAAAGTTATTGAGAAGGTAAAGAATGGAACCTCCTTTCTTAATGCATAATTGTGCGATTCTTGTTATTTTGAATACACTAGAAACAGAGAAGTCCCATCTCCATGGAATAATTATGTACGTTTTTTTAAAGTCCCTGTTTAACCTAGAAAGAATAGAATAGAATATTTATTTAGAATAGGAATAGAATAGGAATAGGAATAGAATAGAATCTTTATTGAGAACAGAATAGAATAGAATAGAATAGAAATCTTTATTGAGAATAGAATAGAACTAGCTTGATACCTGTGCTTTGCTACGACACTATGTGGTCGGGCTTAGTTGTTTGGGAGGAAAATAAGGAGGAAAAAAATTCTGCCTCTGCCTACCAGCATTCATCAGTATTCATCTGGCTAGTGTCCTGTCAGTGTGTGAGAGAGTTGAAGGCTGTTTGGCAACTGAAAAAATATTTGCTGTGTGAGCAAGAAGGAGACAGCGTGGCTTAGCTCAACTGTTCTGTACTAAAGCTGCTTGCTGCTGTGAAACTAAAACTGAAACTCTTCTCCTCTGCTTCTTTTGCATTTGGAACAGATTTCTTTTGGGGGGAGGGAAGGGGAGTAGAACTCCTTAGCATCAGAGCGTGTTAATGATAATATAGGAAATACGAATGCTCTGATGGTCATTTTGAAAAATCCTTTCTTAGCACCTAGAAGCCAAGAGGAACATAGGTGCCAAATTTCAAATTTGTAGGCTTTATGGTTCTGGAGATTTTGTGATGATGCATGAGTGGTATTTCGCTTTTATATGTATATATATAGAAGAAGAAGATAGAATAGAATCTTTATTGAGAATAGAATAGAATAGAAATCTTTATTGAGAAGAAAAGAGAATAGAAATCTTTACTGAGAATAGAATAGAACAGAATAGAACTTTTTATTGAGAATAGAATAGAATAGAAATCTTTACTGAGAATAGAACAGCACAGAACACAATAAAATAGACCAAGTGTGATTAGACCCACAAGGTATTTGTCTCTGGAGCATAAGCCTCGTGCATATACAAAACAACAAAGTAATAACAAGCATAATAAGGATACCGTAGTATCAGTATTTATAGTATCATTATTCAAATACAGGTAGTTCTTGACTTACAACAGTTCATTTAGTGACCATTCGAAGTTGCCATGGCACTGTAAAAAAGTGACTTACGACCGCTTTTCATCCTCACAACTGTTGCAGCATCCCCAGGGTCATGTGATCAAAATTCAGACGCTTGGCAACTGTCTCATATTTATGACAGTTGCAGTGTCCCGGGGTCGTGTGATCGCCATTTACGAACTTCTGACAAGCAGAGTCAATGGGGAGAGCCAGGTTTCCCTTGAGAGCCGTGTTACTAACTTAACGGCTGCAATGATTCATTTACCTATCACAGCATGAAAGTTTCTAAAATGGAGCAAATTCACTTAACAGCTGTATCACTTAGCAACAAAAATTTGGGGCTAACTTGTGGCCGTAACCTCTTTCTGTCCATTAATCCGGGCAAGGTGGACATATGTCTGTTTCAGTTGTGGCTCTCCAGATAGTTATTTGCCAGTTTGATTGATGATTGTAAATCTGAACCAATTTCTCCTTTCCCCCCTCACATTTCTTCTCCATCTAGGTTCTCATTGCCAATAATGGGATAGCGACGTCAAGCATGAGGTCCATCAGGCGTTGGTCTTACGAGATGTTCCGGAATGAGCGAGCCATTCGTTTCGTGGTTATGGTGACGCCAGAAGACTTAAAAGCCAATGCAGGTGAGCTTAAGGATTATGCTTTTCATGGTTCCCTCTGGAAAAATGGTAAAATAGGAATAGGAATAGGAATGGAACGGAACAGAATATATGGAATGGAATGGAATGGAATGGAGTAGAATAGAATAGAATAGAATAGAATAGAATAGAGATATGGAATGGAGTGGAGTGGAATGGAATGGAATGAAATAGAATGGAATGGAATGGAACAGAACAGAACAGAACAGAACAGAACAGAATAGAATAGAATTGAATACTACAATCGACTACTGCAACGCTCTCTACATGGGGCTGCCCTTGCGGACCACCCGGGGGTGCAGCTGGTGCAGAATGCGCGTGGGCTGTGATGGGGTGTCCTGATACTCCCATGTTACACCCCTCCTGCACACTGACTGCACTGGTTGCCGGTTGCCTCCCGGTTGCCTTCAAGGTGCTAGTAACAACTTATAAAGCCCTAAATAGCTTGGGTCCAGGGTACTTGTGGGAATGTCTCCTGCCAGCATCACACTCGATCACCTGTCTGGCTCCCATAGGAGGGGCCTCCTTGGGATTCCGTTGGTTAGACACTGTCGGCTGGTGGTTTCCCAGGGCTAGGGCCTTTTCTGGGGCGCTAAGCCCTATGGAATCAGCTCCTGTGGATCTCGTTTGGCCCCTGATCTCCGCTCCTTTGGCGAGAGACCTGAAGACCTGGCTATTTCAGCAGGCGGTGGGTTATTTTAGTTGTTTTAATTCAGTTTTAATCAATTGGTTTTAGACTTGTGGTTGTTTAATTATTTTTTATTGTAATTTGTTGGTTTTTAAATGTTTGCAGCCCTGAGTCCTTAGGAGAAGGGTGCATACAAATCTAATAAATAAATAAATAAATAAATAAAATAAAATAAAATAAAATAAATAATAATAATAATAATAATAATAATAATAGAATAGAGATATGGAATGGAGTGGAGTGGAACGGAACAGAACAGAACAGAACAGAATAGAGTAGAATATGGAATGGAATGGAATGGAATAGAATAGAATAGGTTATTGGGAATGGAATAGAATAGAATAGAAACAGAAACTTTATTGTAACTTTTTTATTGTCATTATTGTCAAACGGTAATCAGCATACATTAAAATGAAATTTCATTGCCTTCAGCTCTCAAAAGATAACCATTATGCATATAGGCACATACACACACATATGTGACACAGAGAAACATCACCATCTAGTTTGGATGTACATATATACATGGTGAAAAAAAAAATCTTGCGAATTTACCAAACACATCAGAAGTGGCATTCAGCAGGTTCTGACCAATTCTGGAGAACTGGTAGCAGAAATTTTGAGTAGTTCAGAGAACCAGCAAATACCACCTCTGACTGGAGATTTTACATTATCCTTCCCCTGCCACACCCACCAAGCCGCGCCCACAGAAACTGTAGTAAAAAAATTTGAATCTCACCACTGAAACGGATGGCCTAGGGAACAAAACTTACAAAATCTGATAGTCCTGCTAGAAATACTTCAAAACCTCCCCCCTTCACAGAGGGGAGCAACAGAAACAGACTGTAAAGTGGGTGTGTGGGGTCTCTGACAATGCTTTGAGCTCTAAGCATATAGCACTTACAAGCAGTATCCTGAATAAGGGAAAGTGAGCTTCCTCTAATCTTCTCAGCTGTCCTCACCACTCTCTGTAGAGACTTTCTATCTGAGGCACTGCGGCCACCAAACCAAACAGGGATGCAGTTTGTTAAATGCTCTCAATCGGACCTCTGTATAAAGTGGGGACAGAAGGAGAAAGATGTGCTTTCCTCATCCGTGCAGGAAATGCAGGTGCTGGTTTGCACATTTCACTAAAGATGACATGTGGAGAGACCAATAACTTATGTCCTACTGTAGAAAGTAAAGGTTTGAAGCAAGTGAAATCCTTTCTCATGAGGAAGGTGGAGAAGAAATTAAATTTAATTAATTAAAAGAAGAACGTGTTCAAAATACATATAAGTAGTCCTCAGCTTACCACAGTTCACTTAGGAACCATTCTAGGAACCATTCAAAGTTACAACAGCGTTGAAAAAAGTGACACAACTGTTTTTCCACTTCTGACCTTTGCAGCATTCCCATGATCAGTTACCCCATTGGTAATTGACTCATATTTATGACCATTGCTGAGTCCCAAGGTTAGGTGATCACCTTTTTGTGACCTTCTAACAAGCAAAATCAATGGGGAAGCCAGATTCACTTAACAACCGGTTGCTAACTTATCAACTGAAGTGGTTCACTTAACAACTATGGCAAGAAGGGTTGTATAATGGGGCAAAACTCACTTAAACACATGTCTCACTTAACAACAGAAATTTGGGGCTCAAATTTTGATTGACAGTTGTTAATCAGTTCACTCACGTGACCAACTTGTTTTTAGAGGACTTTTTCTGTGGCAGTTGTTAAGTGAACACTTCAGTTCTGAAGTGAGTCAATGGCTTGATATGGCTTGATTTTGATGATCAGTTTTTGGCAAAACTTCTGTGAAACATAGTCATATGACTACTGGATACTGCAAATGGCTGTAAATGTGACTGGTCATAAATTGAGGACCAGCTTTACATGTAGTCCTTGACTTACGACCACAATTGAGCCCAAAATTTATGTTGCTAAGTGAAAATTTCGTTGAGTTTTGCCCCATTTTACGACTTTTCTTGTCACATTTGTTAAGTGAATCACTGCCGTTGTTAAATTATAAACACGGTTATTAAGTGAGTCTGGCTTCACCACTGACTTTGCTTGTCAGAAGGTCGCAAAAGGGAATCACATGACCGTGGGACACTGCCACCGTCATATATGTGAATCAGTTGTCAAACATCTGAATGTAAATCATGTGACCAGGGGAGATGCTGCAATGGTCATAAGTGTGAAAAATGGTCATAACTCACTTTTTAAAGTGCTGTTGTAACTTTGAACGGTCACTAAGGGAACTGTTGTAAGTCGAGGACTACATATATATTACTCCAGTAGACAGAGAGTGAATAGGTAGCATTTTTTCAGGGAGTCACCCCAGGGCCTCCTTGGGGTGCCGTCAGTCAGATATTGTAGGCTGGCGGTCCCCAGGGCTAGGGCCTTCTCTGTGGGAGCACCTGCCCTTTGGAATCAGCTCCCCGTCGATCTCCGTTTGGCCCCTGACCTCCGCTCCTTCCGCGGGACCTGAAGACTTGGTTGTTCCAACGGGCGGCCTTGAATGACCGGGGTTGGGTTTTATTTTAATTTTATTTGGCTTTACTTGTTTTAATTCTGTTTTACTGTAAATTTTCTCTGTTTTAATGGCAGCCTAAGTCCTTAGGGAATAGAGGCGACATACAAGTCGAATAAATAAATAAATAAATAAATAAATAAATTATGTACCTGGGCCTGGGGCTCAGAACATGTTTTGAGCCCTGTCACTT
>SOZL01000826.1:0-61497 GCA_009733165.1 Naja naja | reverse complement strand
GCAAAAGACAGCCCTCCTGGAAGTTCCGGTAAGCCACACCCACCATGGCCACATCCACCCAGTAACTGGGCAGAGAATCGGTTGTTGGGATGTTTGAATCCCACCCCTGCTTATACATATGAATGCATGAGCAGTGTGATACCTGGCTATCATACATTTTAGTACAAATAAACAGAATATTATAACTCACAGGTATTACATTTCATTTTCATTGTTTCATATTGTTTAAACGTATCTGATACTACCACCGTTCAATTTCTAAACCTCCCGCTTATTATTACATATGTCTTGTTATATTAAAATATGTTATATTGTTGTTTCCCTCTTATTTCCATTTCTGTTCTAACTTTTTTATTCATGTCACTGTGGTATACAAAGACATTTCTGTCTTCCATCTTTCACCTGCTTTATTATTCATATTTCCCTTGTTTAACTCTTCCCATCTGTCTATATGAAAGTTTCGTCCTTCCTTCTTTCATTGTTCAGTGTTTCAATATACAATTCTAGTACCAATCACAAAATCATCTAAACATATAGGGTAGATCTACTCATATCCTTTCCATTCATCCAACCCGTGTAATTCTGAATTCTTTATTGGCCAAGTGTGATTGGACACACAAGGAATTTGTCTTGGTGCAAATGCCCTCAGTGTACATAAAAAGAAAAGGTACATTTGTCAAGAGTCAAGAATCATAAGGTGCAACACTTAATAATAGTCATAGGGTACAATAAGCAATCAATTCATGCTAGGAAACAGCCAGTATAAATCGTAAGGATACAAGCGACAAAGTTACAGTCATACAGTCACAAGTGGGAGGGGATGGGTGATAAGGAGTGATGAGAAAATTAATAGTGATAGTGATAGTGATGCAGACTTTGTAAATAGTTGGACAGTGTTGAGGGAATTATTTGTTTAGCAGAGTGAAGGTGTTCAGGGGAAAACTGCCGTTGTGTCTAGTTGTTCTTGTGTGCAGTGCTCTATAGCCTCGTTTTGAGGGAAGGAGTTGAAACAGTTTATGTCCAGGATGTGAGGGGTCTGTAGATATTTTCACAGCCCTCTTTTTGACTCGTGCAGTATACAGGTCCTCCATGGAAGGCAGGTTGGCAGCAACTGTTTTTTCTGCAGTCCTAATTATTCTCTGAAGTCTGTGTCTATTCTACTATTGTGTTTTCTACCATTGTGCATTCTACTATTAGTACACATGCTTATATTAAAGTATATTCTTTCATTATCTAATTACTCATTGTTTAAATTTATTATCGATATTTATATTAGAGTAACACAAGTGTGAAGGGAATCTGGCTTCCCCATTGCTTGTTAGAAGGTTACAAAAGGGAATCTCGTGACCTGGGACATGGCGTCCGTCATAAGTACGAGTCGGTTGCCAAGCGTATTCAGAGTTTTGCAGTGTTAATTCAGCGCCAGAAAAATAAACACAGGTGGCTGATGCTTCATTTAACGTCTTTATAAACATAATAAGTAGATTTTACAAGCCAGTTGTAGATTTCTCCAACGTGGAGCAAACTCAGACAGAAACATGTTGCAAGTAACTTCAGCAGCACAAGTTAGTTTCTCTTTTACTTTAGTTCAGCAGGCAAACAAGAGGAGAGAGAAGCAGTTTCATCTTCAATAGACAGACTCAGATTCAGAGCTCAAGATGGCCACAGAGCTGCAGAGCTTAATATAGAGCCACGCCTAGGCTACTTCTAGTTTCAGTTTCCAAACAGTCCTCATTGCCTGACTTAGTTGCTGTGCCTATTCATTGGCTGGCCTTGTTACTACGCTCTATTCCAGTTCATGAATAGACTCTGACAATGCACCCGAAGTTTGGTCATTGTGAAAAATGTTCATAAATCACTTTTTTTTTCAGTGCTGCTGAAACAGCCAAAATTCAAGCCGTCACTAAATGAATGGTTGTAGTGCGAGGACTACCTGTATCTGGGTGGGCTCCATCAGACCACCGTGAAGCCTGAACAAACCAGTTTAACTAAACCAGTTGAAGACCAGAGATACCAAACGCGGACATTAAATCGTTTGCTGAAAATTTTGTTTTCCTCTGCTGATCACTGCTGTCCATCCGTTCGGCCGCACGTTAATTTCTATTTGCAAATGCAGACGTGGGCTTTCCTAATTGCATGTCATCTTCAGCAGTCACAACAACTTAATTAATATGTCAACGAGAGAGCGGGCAACCATATTTTCCTACGCTGTGCCTGTAATCACTGTTAAATACTGAGTTGTTGTTTAGTGTGTACTGTGTTGTTGTTTTTTTAAAAAAGAAAAACATTGCAACGGCGCTCTGGACGAATTCCCCAACTGCTATATTGCCGTGCCTAGATTACGGAGGTTGTGTGGAATTGTGCCAAGTAAAAAATCCCTTTGCCCAATTAAGTTGGGACGTCCTTGAGATTTGTCAGTGTTTTTCCTCCTGGTGTTTAAATCAAATGTGGGCTGGTGAGAACCACTAAGGACGGCAGTTTTCCACATGGTATCTCCCAAATACCTTGATCTCAAAAGGTACATAATTCTCAAACTGGCCAAACAAGAAAAACAGGAACAGCACAAAACAGCCTTGCTTGAACTAGGGCCACCCAGAGGTGTTAAAACAATGTTTTTCAACCCTGGCTGCTTTAAGATGGACTTCAATTCCCAGCATTCCCACACCAGCATGGTTGAAGATGAGTGGACTGTAATTCCCAGCACCTCTCAGTCACCATGCTTGAAGCTGGGTGGACTTCAGTTCCCAGAATTCCCCAACCAGCATGGTTTCAGATGAGTGGAGCACAACTCCCAGCACCTCTCAGCCACCATGCTTGAAGCTGGGTGGACTTCAATTTCCAGAATTCCTCAACTAGCATGGTTTAAAATGGGTGGAATACAATTTCCAGCATTCCCAAGTCACCATGCTTGAAGACTGGTGGACTGCAATTCCCAGAATTCCCTAACCAGCATGGTTTCAGATGGGTGGACTACAATTCCCAGCATTCTTCAGCCACCATGCTTGAAGATGGCTGGACTTCAACTCCCAGAATTCCCCAGACAGCATTCATTTATTTTTTATGTATTTAGATTTCTGCGTCACATGTCTCATGCTTGAAGGTGGGTGGACTGCAACTCCCAGAATCCCCCTGCCAGCATCCCAGCTAGAGGCAGGTCTTTCCACAGGACATGCTCCAAAAGTTCAAGATGGAGACCTTATGAATGTAACTGAAACGCTACAACAGCTAACCTCCTGCACAAAGTGCCTGGAAAGACAAACACACCCTTGTGTCTGCCATTTTGATTTTTTTGACCTTTTGTGGGTCTCTCTTGTTTGAAGACCTAGGCCCGTCACACAGAGGAGCCCTCTCCTGTCCTGTTCCCCTCCTGTGCCAATAAATCCTTAGATTATGGCTTAAAATTGTTCTCCAACAATTGCTTTGAGCATAACTGGCAAAGTCCATTTGTGACAGAGAATTGGGTAGTTATTCAGAATAGCCAGGAAATTGCAGTCTTTTTCGCTGGGAGCAGACAATGGCTGGCATTTGATGAAAAAAAAAGATTAGGCCTCTTGCCACATTCGAGAGAAGGTCATGTCAAAGGGGCTAATTTCCAATTTTTGGCATCCAATTCTCTCTTTTCTTCTCTTTCTTTCCCATTAGATCTTAATCGATGCCGCTCTCCGTCTCCACACAGAAACGGTATTTTCCATATTGTACACATTTTGAATCCTTTGAGGTTTTATAAGCACAGACAATCCCTCTCCTCTTTTTCCCTAAAAGTACACTGTACTGAACAGCAGTGTTTCCCAAGCACAGCCGTTTTAGCATGCGTGGACTTCAACTCCCAGAATTCCCCTAGTTGCTCTCGTGAGAGCAAAATGAACTGTACTGAATTTAGCGACTTATTCATTCTTGTCTGTCAGAGTAATGTGAATTCTGGGAGTCGAAGTCCAACTGCTCTGTCATTGCTGAAGGCTGAAAAGCACTGGCTGGGGAATTCTGGGAGTTCAAATCCACCCCTCTTAAAGCATACTGGCTGGGGAAATTGAAGTCCATAGACCTTAAAGAATGCTGGTTGGAGAATTCTGGGGGGTTTAATTCCACCTATCTTTCAGCATGTTGGTTGGGGAATTCTAGGAATTTTTTTTTATTTTTATTTTTATTGGTTTTATATACCGCCCTTCTCCCCAAAGGGACTCAGGGCGGTTTACAGAACAAAAACATACAATACAAATATTAAAATAAAATTAAACTCAATTAAGCCACACCCATATCAAATTTTTAAAATTTAAAAACAATGGTTAAAAAAATGATAATTCCAATCAAAAATTTAAAATATCTCATAGATGCGGCTTGCTTAAACAGCCATGTTTTAAGGGCACGGAGAAAGACCCCCAGGTTGGGACAATCCGAAGATCAGATCTTAAAATGGGAGGTGGTCTCATGAAGTACCCTGGGCCTAAGCCATGGGCTTTAAAGATCATAACCATCACCTTGAATCATACCAGGAAGACCACCAGTAGCCAGTGCAAGCTGGGGAGGGATGTTACATGGGCATGCCAAGGCCTCCCATAAATAACCCGCGCGGCCGCATTCTGCACCAGTTGGAGCCTCCGGGTGCTCTTCAAGGGGAGCCCTGTGTAGAGAGCATTACAGTAGTCCAACCGGGAGGTGACAAGGTCATGAGTGACCGTGCGTAGGGCGTCCTGGTCTAGAAAGGGGCGCAACTGGTAGTCCACCCATCTTAAAGCATGCTGGTTGGGGGAATTCTGGGAGCTGAAATCCATCCATCTTAATGCAAGCTTTCCAAAGGCACATCTGGGAAGGAGGGAGGGCTTCCACAGCCTCACCCCAAAGGCACAAGTGAGGCTACTGAATGGCCTGGAGTGGGTGGGAAGCTGAGGGAAAGGAGAAAAAGGCCCGTGAGTCATCCCAGGAATTAAATGGATGCAGTTCTTATTAATGGACACTTGAGATAAAATTGGACCGCATCTCTCGATGCCATGGCAACGTGGCAGGGACCAATCAACCTTCTATGCCAGGTTGCTTGCACTGAAAAAACCCCCATCACATCCCCTTGAAACCCACTTTGGAATCTAGACACCGGCCGCCCCCACCAGGTGTGGCATCCGGGTGTCTCAGATTCCCACACCCATCATGCCCAGCAGTCCCGTGCTCGGGAGGCACACCACCTCCTGCTCATCCTCCCTGTCTTTGAGTCCCTTTTGATCCGTATTGAGAAAATGGATCTCCTCAATCATGGTGATAGAGTGGAGAAAAAGGGCAGGCGGAATTCGTGATGTATCTCCCAAATAAACAGGAAGAATAAACAGTCAACATGTGCTGATATAATGTTTTTATTTAAAACACGTGTATGGCCTCCTCCCTCATTGTCAAACACTGGGCAGCTTACAATTGAAAATAAAATAGTGTGTGTGTGTGTGTGTGTGTGTGTGTGTATGTATGTATGTATATATGTATGTATGTAGGTCTTGGTGTATTCGGGTCTTGTCTCGTGTAAGATTGAGAATACCTTGGCGACGTTTCGACAAGATCCCACTCGCATCTTCAGGCTGGTGTCTTGACTTTGTGCTTGTGCCAGCAAAGTCATGCCTTCTCTCTATAAATACTGGCGGGGTGTGTGGTGTGCTGGCTCTGCTGTAAGCGGGTTGGTTGGCTGTGTTTTTGGCTGTGTTGTTGCTTCTTGATTGGTTGATGGTTGGTGTTTGCTGATTGGTTGGCTGTCTTGTTGCTTCTTGATTGGTTGATGGAGTTGATGTTTGCTGATTGGTTGGCTTTTCATAAGAGCCTGTGTGGCTGAGGTAGTGGCTGTGTGTCCTTCAGTTTGTGTTTTAGCTACCTGGGTAGTGGGCTGTGTGATGACCTTCTGAGTTTTATTGTTGTGACATCCTGGGTCTTGTGCTGTTATCTCCTGGGTCGTTGTCTGTGTTGCAACCTCCTGAGGTTTTGTGTTGTAATCTCCTGAGTTCCATGATGTAGTATCCTGGGTGGAAGGCTGTGATGTGACATTCGGGCCTTGGTTTGGCTCGAGTTTGAGGTCTGGCTATGTGTTTATAGTGTGTGTCAGTTTGCTTAGTTTGGGGTGGAGGGGTGTAGCAGCTGGAGTTGCAGCTATGGTCTGGTTTCTGGACGGTGGTTGCCTTTTGTCTGTGGGGTGGGCTTGGGTTTGAGTCTGGTGAGGGAGATTGGTGGTGGCATCATGTGTTATTTTGGGTCCGGTGTTGGTTTTTGTGGCTGGGACTCGTTTGCCTACCAGACATCTGGAAACTTGCCTTGGTTTGGCCCATTTTACGACTTTTCTTGCCACAGTTGTTAAGTGAATCATTGCAGTTGTTAAGTTAGAAACATGGTTGTTAAGTGAATCTGACTTCCCCATTGACTTTGCTTGTGAGAAGGTCACAAGAGGTAACCCTGGGACATTGCAACCATCATAAACACATTGGTAGTTGCCAAGTATCAGAATTTTGATTGTGTGACCATTGGTGATTCTGCAATGGTATTAAGTGTGCAAACAGTCATGTCATATTTTTCAGTGCTGTTGTAACTTCAACAAGTCACTAAACAAATGTGTAATTTGAGGACTTGTAAATATTCCAACCAATATTCAGTCTTGGTTAGTTTCTAGAAGCGGAGCAAACCTAGGCTGTAAATATTGGGATGGCCACTAGAGGGCACACAAAGGTTGGACGTGCTTCTGCTGCCCTCTAGCGACCAGCCAGGTAATTTCAACCAATGGCCAGTAGATTTATTTTCACTTGTGCCGCTCTAAAAATCTTATTTTGGGCAGAAAATTCACATGTACAGTATTATTGCATGGTCTGTAATCATTAAGTCACTAACCTGGAGGTCGCACGCATTTTTTAAAATTAGACATACATATATTTTTAATTAGAAAGTAAGTGCATGCATGACCAGAACAGTAAAACAAATAAACTACATTTCCCAGAAGCCACCTTACCTACTCCGAGGCCCTCTCTCTCTCTCTCTCTCTCTCTCTCTCTCTCTGTGTCCGCCGCTCGTTCCCATAAGCCTCTGTTTCCTCAACCCCTTTCTGGGAAACGGAGTTTTCTTCCTAGGGAGGAAACCCAGCCGCCTCTAGGCAAAGCCCTCGCTTCTTGGAACTACCCTCCCCGAAAGCCCTCGCGGCAACCCTCTCCCCAGCCTCCCTTTATCCTTCCCTCGCGCGCCCGCGCCGGCTCCCTTTCCCTGCGCTTCTTGGGAAATGTAGTGACGAGCAGCCCTGCCGGCTTCGGAGGTGGGCCGGCGCGCGCGCGCGTCCAGACTACCAATCCCGCCGTGCTTTCGCCGGCGGGAAGGTCCGCCATTTTGTTTTCGCCTCAAGAGGGCTCAAGATGGCGGCGGGCGCGGCGACTAAGGCGCCGGTAGTTGAGGCGACGAGCGGCCTGTCAGAGCGGAGGCCTTGGTAGTCGCGGCGTCACCGCCGCCATGGACCTGCGCCTGGCCGTGTACAACGCGGCTCGGGAGGGGAAGCTGAAGCTGCTGCAGAAGCTGCTGGGCGGCCGCGGACGGGAGGAGCGTCAGCGTCTGGCGGCGGGCCCGGGCGGCGCGGAAGGCCCGCCGTTACTGATCGCTTCCCGCCACGGTCACCGCGAGGTGGTGGAGTACCTGGTGGACCACTGCGGCGCGCGGGTGGGCACGGGCGGGTCGGTGCGCTTCGACGGGGAGACCATCGAAGGGGCTCCGCCACTGTGGGCCGCCGCCGCCGCCGGGCACCTGCCGGTGGTGAGGAGCCTGCTAGAGCGCGGCGCCTGCGTCAACCAGACCACGCTGACCAACTCGACGCCGCTGCGGGCGGCCTGCTTCGACGGGCACCTGACCGTGGTGCGCTACCTGGTGGGGGAGTGCGGGGCCGACCTGGAGGTGGCCAACAGGCACGGCCACACCTGCCTGATGATCGCCTGCTACAAGGGCCACGCCGACATCGCCCGCTACCTGCTGGAGCGGGGCGCCGACGTCAACCGCCGCAGCCTGAAGGGCAACACGGCCCTGCATGACTGTGCCGAGTCGGGCAGCTTGGAGATCCTTCGCCTGCTGTTGGCTGGCCAGGCACGGATGGAGCGGGATGGCTATGGCATGACCCCGCTGCTGGCCGCCAGCATCACTGGGCACGCCAACATCGTGGAGTTCCTCATCCGGGGTGCACTGGAGGAACCCCAAAGCCAGGACGCCGAGGAAGAAGAGAAGGAGAAGGAGGATCGGGAAGGAGAGGAAGAAGAGGAGGAGGAGGACAATGAGACCGGGGGATCCCACGTCTACTGCACCCGAGAGGCCGCAGTGGAGGCGCTGGAGCTGCTGGGCGCCACCATGGTGGACAAGAAGCGCGACCTGCTAGGCGCCCTGAAGCACTGGCGCCGGGCAATGGAGCTGCGTCTCCGAGGGGGCGAGGCCCTCTCTAAGGCAGAGCCTCGGCAGCGGGTGCTGGCTTACGACTACGCCCAAGAAGTGAGCAGCATGGAAGAGCTGGAATCGCTCATCACAGATCCGGATGAGATGAGGATGCAGGCTTTGTTGATCCGAGAGCGTATCCTGGGACCGTCTCACCCGGATACCTCGTATTATATCCGCTACCGGGGGGCCGTCTATGCAGATTCGGGCAACTTTGAGCGGTGCATTAACCTGTGGAAGTATGCCTTGGAGATGCAGCAGGGCAACCTGGAGCCCTTGAGCCCGATGACGGCCAGCAGCTTCCTCTCCTTTGCCGAGCTCTTCTCGTACGTGCTGCAGGACCGCTCGAAGGGCGCCTTAGGGACTCAGCTGGGTTTCTCTGACCTCATGGTGGTTCTGAGCAAAGGGGTGCGCGAGGTCGAGAGGGCCCTCCAGCACCGGAAGGACCCGGTGACCGACTCTTCCCAGTTCACCAAAGCCCTGGCCATCATCCTCCACTTGGTCTTTTTGCTGGAAAAAGTGGAGTGCGTCCCCGAGCAGGAGCACCAGAAGCGCCAAACCATCTACCGCTTGCTGAAGTGTCACCCACGAGGCAAGAACGGCTTCACCCCGTTGCACATGGCGGTGGACAAGGACACCACCACGGTGGGGCGCTACCCAGTGGGGAAATTCCCCTCGCTCCACGTGGTGAACCTCCTGCTGGAGTGCGGGGCCGACCCGGACAGCCGGGATTACGACAACAACACCCCGCTGCACGTGGCTGCCCGGAACAATTGTCCCCTCATCATGAGCGCCCTAATGGAGGCCGGTGCCCACATGGATGCCACCAACGCTTTCAAACAGACAGCCTACGAGCTCCTGGATGAGAAGCAGCTCACCAAGGCCATGATGCAGCCTTTTAATTACATCACCTTACAGTGCCTTGCGGCCCGAGCGCTGGATAAACACAAGATCCCTTATAAGGGTTTTATCCCTGAAGAATTGGAAGCCTTCATTGAGCTGCACTAGCCAAGAAGGACTCTCTGCTCCCTACTGGTCTCTTCCTAAACCTGCTGTGGCTGGCAGGGAGGGGACTTGGATTCGCAAGTCTTCCTGGGGTCTGGATTTTAAAAGCTTTGGTTTGCACTTGGCCAGCTTATGTGGTCTCTGTCTTTCTTCTGTCCAGCCCCTGACATGGAGAAGGCGTCTTCTGCCCAAACGCACAAGTGGCCTCACTATCTGGGATCTTCTTAGGTAGATGACAGGCTCTACTGCAGCGTTGCTCAACTTTGGCCACTTTAAGATGGGTGGACTTCAACTCCCAGAATTCCCCAGCCAGCTATGCTGGCTGAAGTCTGGGAGGATCCACCCATCTTAAAGAATGGCCAAATGCACTGCTACTCTACTCCTCTACGGATCTGTCCCTAATCTGTCTTTGAAAGTCCCCTCATATTTTTTTTTTCTCCTGGCCTTCCAGACAAAGCCAAGGAGTTGAATTTAGCCTCCTCCTCATCTTACATTAATTTAGTCCCCTTTTGGGACACTGCAAAAAAAAAATTGGCTAGATTCAGCTTGCTGGAACTTTCCTAGGGCCCCCAAGAAAACCTCCAGGGCTGACCTATTGCTCCAAAGTTCCTCCAATCTTCTCAGCCTTCACCATCTTTGTGGTTCCTGTGAGAAGTGGGGAAATAGGGAGCTGGGGGGATCTGATTGTGTAATCAGCCCCACCGTGGCCACGTGCAAGATAGATGAATGTTTTGCATGGCCTGCTTTCAGCTTGCACGTTGGTTGAGCTTTTTTAAGTTCTTCCCTTTTGCACCCTTCCTTTTGGAAGATGTGAGAATGGACTGAGGCAAACCCACCAAGTCTTAACAATGTTCTTTTGTTCAGCTCAGCCTTGTACCTTAAGGGGGGGGGCAGTTTCCTTCATTTTGAACAGCAGGCTATTTGCTTCTTTGCATGGTTGATCCAAGCTGGGTGCAGTGAGGTTTGGTTTTTCCTCTTCTCTCTCCTCCCCCCCCCCCCCATTTCAGTTCTTGCTTCAACCATCTCTTAACATCGGCTGAGATTTTGCGGGCTGTTTTCAAAGCTGGTGGCAATAAGTGTATCTTTATTTGTTTTTCTCATCAGCGGAGTGAGCCCTGCACTGTAGGCAGACCAGGCTGTAAAAGGTTCCCCAGATTGTGAAAATTTAATTAAGCCATTTATTTTTCCTCTCCAGAAAAGAGAAACAGGATATGGGTTTTTGACCCAATCACTGACAAAAACTGTTGTTTGTTTACATCAGAGGTCTCCAAACTTGACCACTTTAAGACTGGTGGACTTCAACTCCCAGAATTCCTTAACCAGCCTGCTGACTAAGGAATTCTGGGAGTTGAAGTCCATAAGTCTTAAAGTGGCCAATTTTTTAGACCCCTGATTTATGTCCTTTCGGTTAGGATGGCCCCATTTTTCTGAAAGAGCTTAAGAGGCGATTGGGCAATATTGTCCAAAATTATCTCTTTGCAGCCTCTGTAAAGGTTAAGGAGCAAATGCTTTTTAAAGTCTCCCAGAAGCCAAAGAAAACCTATATACTGAAAACCTTTTTTGCACTGTGGGCCTGTCTAGGTATACTCCCCATTAAAAATCGTGCCTAGTAACCTACCAAATCGAACAGAGGTAAGTTAAATGCTGACACTGTGGCACCCCAGTTTCTTCACATGTCCTCACCTTCCTTAACTTGTCAGGGCAGGTGGGCATCGAAAACCAGAAATATATTCACATCTGCAAAAAGTGGGTTGTAACTTGAATTCTTAGTCACTTCACCCCCCTTTTGGCTTGGTTATCAAAGGATGACTTTTTTTAATTATGTAAAGGGCAGAAATGGATGTTGAAGGGTAGGTGAATAGCACACACACACACACCCTTACTCAGCTCTGCTGAGTTGATTCTTGTTGGTGTGCCCTGTAAATTCTGTTCCATGCAGACGGCACAGTTGTGGTTGAGGTTGCATCAGGCAAGAAAAAATGGTGGCAAGGTGGGTGAGTGGATGGACGGATGGATGGACGGACAGATAAAAATGACTTGAAGGGATTGAGAAGGACGAGTGTTTGCATTTGAATCTCGAAGGACCTTTCTTGTCCTTTCTCTCAGGGTCTACCTCACCAGCAGTGTTAATGGCCGATGTTTGGAGCTGTTGTAAGGTGGCCATGGCTGTTGATAGTTGCATGGCTTGTGGACCATCTTAACTTCATAGCAGTGGGACAGGTGAAGGTCAGGGTAGGTCAATAGAGTGCTGTCATCATCCTTGGTGCTTGCTCAAAGAAACCTGGGAATCCGGAACTGTTTAGAAGCCCTCAGGAACTTTTAAGCAGGGTGGACTTCCGCATGGCTGGCTGAGGAACTCTGGGAGTTAGCCCACCCTTCTTAAAAGATCCTGAACTTAAGGAAGCACTGCTTCAGAGGTCTTCCTTCAAAAAGACTCAGTTAAATGGTCTACCAGCCTCACAGAGAGAAATCAAAATTGATCAGACCAAAAAGTTTCAGAATGTAGATTTCCGCCCCCCAGTTACCCATCATTCTCTCTGGGGTGAACGTCCGTTGGAGGCATCATTTCAATCTGATGATCTCCATAGATTGGTATTCTCTTTGAATCCATCTCTAAATTTTGTTCTGCTTTGAAGCAGAAGGTGTGTGTGTGTGTGTGGAAACAGTATCAGCTGATAAGTGAGGATGCCAAAAGATGTTGCTTTGTTTTTCTCATGGAGGTCAAAGGAGCAACCCTCCCTAAAGGATTCCTGATTTGGGTAGGGTGGAGCAGCAAATGGCCTACATTTGGTGTTTGTATGCGGATGTGTTTGGAAACTAGGAGGTGATTTTGGAGAATCATTTCTGCATCTTCACACAGCCCAGGGATAACAAGAAGCAGAGGTCTTAAATTGCCCTGCATAGTTTTTCAACCTCTGCAGTTTTAAGATGCTTGGACTTCAACTCCCAGAATTTCCCAGCCAGCACAACTGTGCTGGCTGGGGAATTCTGGGAGTTGAAGTCCAATCATCTTAAAACTGTAGAGGTTGAGAAATTGCTGGTTTAGGGGCTCAAAGAGAACTACAGAAACCTCAGGGTATTTTTTTCCCTCCGCGGATTTTGCAGCTTTGCATTTTTGCAGTGTTAAAAGCAAACAAAAGAATATTAGCAGGTAAAGCAAAGGAAGTTCAGGTTACCATTTTCTTTTCCTTTTTTGGTTTTGTTGCAAAGAAGGGGGTTGATTTGGCAATTGTGGCAGGAAAAAAAATGCACAAGCAGTGTATGCTCTCCTTGAGAGCCAACCTTCCTAACTTGAAGTAAATAAAGTTATACGGACAGTGAAAATCAAGAAGAAAATGTCATGCTGCTAAAAAAAAATACACAATTGTGTCTCTGACTCTTGTTAGTTTTCATATGGGTGTGTGGCTAGAGGTGTTTAAGTGTACAGGTAGTCCTCAATTTATGACTGTTTTGAGTTTGGAACTATGGTCGTAAGTCATGCCGGTTGTTCAGTAGGTTGCTGCATGATTTCACCTGATTTCCCAGCCTCTTTTGTGATGGTTGTTAAAGGAATGCAACATTCATAAAGCAAACAGGGCAGTCGTTAAGCAAATCCATTGTTCACAATGGGTGTTTTTAGCTGGAGCCAATGGTTTTCACCCCAAAATTTTGCAAATTATAGTTGTGTGACTGCGGGACCCTGTAAATGCCAGCCAGTTCCAAACACCCAAAATGTGATTGTGTGATTATGGGAGGGGGCCATTGGAATTTCAAATCTGGGGTGTAAATAATTCTGGGGAAGTCTGTTGTAACTACCAGCAGTTATAAGTTGAGGACTACTTATATGTGGTGACATTTTTGAGCCTGAGTTAAGACACCTGCATTTCTTCAAAGTTTGGCATTTATGAAAAAACAAGTTAAAAATGGAAGAATCTTGTAGTAGGATCAAATTCTATCATGTAATCCATTGATGATGTTACCTAGTTTGGTAATGAAATGCCTGCAAGAAAACAACCCAGTTCAGAGTACCAAGGACCCCACATTCAACTTTGAGCTACCAATGCCCCACACTCCCTTCTGGCACTGATGATGTTACCTAGCTGGGTCATGAAATGCACGCAAGGAAAACAGCCCAGCTCAGAGAGCACCGAGGAATCCACAGCAAAATTCTCCCCATAGGAGAATCTGTGGGTTTCTGCTAAGCCTCTGGTAGCTCAGGGTAGATCCTGCCTAAAACAGCGATTATTCTGTTTACTAGGCAGAGCAAATTCAATATAATCTGCTCCTTAAATTTAACTTTGCATGGAAAAGAACAAGTCCTCGTTCCATTAATCCCCCATTTATGCATCAATGCATATCTTACTAGTATTATTTACTTCTGGTAAAAGTTTCAGGCCAGGGGCGTTCAACCTTGGCAACTTTTAAGACTTGTGGACTTCAACTCCCAGCATTCCCCAGCCAGCAGCTATTCTTTAGATGCTACACTGAATATAAGCTATCTAGTAGGTACAGTCATCTGCCAGTTTGGGGGGGGGGGGCAGAAAAGGCAAGATGGCCACTGTGGCATTGTAGTCTAACCCCGCATTTTTATACATGCCTGAAGACTACCAGGCCCAATTCAGAAGACATTAAGAAGAGGGGAAAGACAACCCACACTCAAGTCTACCCAGCCCCAGAGCTCTTTTCCAAAGAAGGACCCATATTTCCTTGCAGTGCCCAAAGAAATAATAATTCCCTAATTTTTGATGATAAATAAATACACAACTTTGCCCCTGAGTAGATGTATTTAAAGACAGGCAGTGTGTCTTCAATGCCTCTTCCCCAGACTGGAAAAAGTACTGAACCTCTTCTTCCAGAAACTGGATCTGTCCTTCCTTCTTTACATCCTCAGATCTGATGAAATGCAGAAAGGAGGGAGGAATTCTCTATCCATCTCTATCCCATTTTTTCCCTCTATCCCTCTCCTCTCTTTCTCCATCTGTCAATCTCACTCCTCTCTTCTCCCTCTCTCTCCACACCTGAGCAGTTTTTAAGATGTGTTGGATTTTAACTTCCAGAATTCCCCAGCCAGCCATGCTGGCTGGGGAATTCTGGGAGTTGAAGTCCACATATCTTCACTATCTTGATTGTTAGGATCCAGCATTGCCTGGAATTTTAAAAAGCTCTCCATTTCTACGCCCTGTCTTAACACCGTGGCTTAAACCTGGTTATATAGAGTAAGCCATGATTCCGTTCAGACGCGAAGCGGTAAATAAGATGACAATGACTCTTCGCCTCTTAAACCAAAATCAAACCAGGCTCCTTATAAATTCCATTTGCAACACGAACAAAGTCATTTTCAAAAGCCCACATAGATTGCATAGATGTCGCACAGCATAAAGCAATTTGTACACATCCCAGAATATTCAACCAACTTAAATCAAAAGAAGTCGGTGCCCTCTTATCTCTCTCCTTTGAGATTCATCCTTTTGAAGTCTTGGCTGGGCCGCAAAATGGCTCCCCTCCCTCCCCCCCCCCCTTTTCTAAAAAGCATTGAAGGATCCCAAAACTCCTGTCTGCCAAATTGCAAAATTAAAAAGGATATAGGTAGTCCTTGACATAGGACCACAACTGAGCTCAACATTAAGACAGTTGTTAAGTGAATTTTGCTCCATTTTACGACCTTGCTTGTCACAATTATGTGAATCACTTCAATTGTCAAGTTAGCAGACATGGTTGTTAATTGAATCTGGCTTCTCCATTGGCTTTGCTTCTTCAGAAGGTCGCAAAAGGGGATCATACAACCCTGGGAACACAGCAACCATCATAAATAGGAGCCAGTGACCAAGCATCCAAGCATCTGAATTTAGTTCACACCACACAACCATGGCCATACCGCAACAGTTGTAAGTGTGAAAAATGGTCCCTTTTTCGTTGTAACTTTGTCACTAAACAAATGGTTGTAAGTTGAGCACTACCTGTAATGCATTTTGTCCTTTATGAGTCCCTGTTGGGGGATAAGAGGAGATGGTCACCCATGAAGCTCCAGGTCCTCCTGTCCTGCTCCATTCAAGGTCCCAGTACTTGCTGGTCCCTACAACTTCGCGATTCAAAGTGCCCCCTTCCCTTGACAATCATTTCTGATTAGGAAATTTTAAGACATTTTTCTGCTGTCTCCTTTCATCCATCTCGTTTCCATTCTCCAGGGTTGTCCTCCATCTCCGCTACCGGTGGCCTCTCAACGGTCTCATTGGCCGTGCCAACCGCCGCATTGCTTCTTTCCACCTGCATGTGGTTATAATCACCGATCTGAATCATCTGGGCATTCTGAATGATGAGTTGGGGACCCAGCATTGCGTTTGGAGAACCCACCGAGGACAGGAACGGTTGGGAAGACTGATCGAGCCCCAGTTTCATGAAGGACGTTGCAGGAGGAGGGAACACTTGAGTCTCATCGCCTGCCTGGGCTTGCATCCTTGACATGTCCACCACCGGTGGTCGAACTGATGACTGAAGGTTGAGGACAGCAAGATGTTGTTGTAGCCTCAAGTGTTCTCGTTCCCGTTCTCTCTCCTCCTCTCTTTCCTGGATCTGTCTCAGAAGGTACCAGGTGGCTTTCTTCTCCCGGATCACCTTTGGAGTGAAGGTCTTCTTCACCCTCTTGTCAAACACGGGAGACGTTTCACACAAGGGCACCAACGAAGTGAGAAAGAGGGGCATTTCCCCAGGCTTTAAAGAGTGTTCCCTGGGCACAAATGGAATCACCGAGTGCCTCTTGCAGTAGCGGGTGAGGGAGTCCATTAAGGCCGTGTCGCGTTGATAGTCACAAAGGCGGCCCGTGAAGTTCTTAGTCAGGAGCATGAGCGTGAAGGCTGAGTTGTCCAGGGAGTTCTGGAAACAGTTGAGTTGGCCACACCCAGGGATTAGGAAATCTTCGCTGAACGTGGCCCCGTTGGAGACCCCCAAGGCCTCCAAGCGTTCCTTCACCCGGCAAGCCACCAGCTCGTCTTCTGCGGCATGCAGGACCACGAAGGTGTAGAACTGCCTTTCATCGTCTGGTGGGCCCATCGAAGAAGAAGGTTCCGAGCTACAAGAGGCAAGATCCGAAGTAGAAGACGAAGAAGACAGTAGAAGCCCAAAAGTCGTGCTTGGTGCTGGAGCAGAGGAACAGGGCGGAGCACTTCCTGCAGAAGGTGCTGCTGAACCCGGCTTCTGCAGAGGCGGGGCCTGAAACGGGCACATCAAATCTCCTGATGGTGCTGTTTTTGGGGTTGTTGGGCCCTGGGCAGATGGCATGGGAGACAGTGTGATTTTGGAGTCAGGCAGTAAACAGGGACCTCTGGAATTTGGCAGGGAAGATTTTCTTGAATTGGTGGAGCAGCCGTTGACCAATGCCATGTCTTCTCCTTGGCCAGTTGGTGGTAGAGACAAGGAATCTTCTGTGCTGGAAGGGCTGTCAGAGATTATTATTGAACTCTCGCTGATCTTAAGGTTGCTGATGTAGGAGATGGGGGTACCTGTAGAACGTAAAGACTGAGGGTTATCAGGAGACGAGCTGTCGATTGACACTGGGCTGCTCCTTCTGGCCGGAGTCAACTCCCATCTACTTGAGGCCAGAGCTCCGAAATTATCCCTGGGCAACTTTGAGATGAACTGCAGTTCACACTTCTCCATAGCTTCATCCAGGAGACCTTTGAGTTGGGCTGGTTCAAGGTGGCTTGCTTGAAAGGCTAGGATAGCTTCTCGGTAGGCCTCGTCTCTGGCCAGGGGTTCGCAGAGCTTCTCGTCAACCAAGAGCGAGTAGATCTCTGCCACGGATTGGGCCACCTTAGCATGGTCCTTCTGGAGTTGCTCCGGGGTTGTCCTGTTTGCTCCAACAGCACCCCAGAGGCTTTGGGAGAGATGATGGGCCACCACGTCGTCCCTGAAACTGTTGAGATGCACTCTGGCCTCACCTTCTCTCCCTAAGGACCACAGAATCATGACGTGCAGGAGATGGCAGCTCTTCCGGTCTTGGTGCGAGCAGCTCAGCTTGTGCCTGTATTGAATCAGCCTCTCTGCTGGGATCCCCTTTAGGATCTGGAGGATCCCTTCAAAGCCTTGATCTGTCTGGGAAGCCCCTGTCATCTTGGGCAAAGCCGGGTCCAAATTGAAGGGCATGTTATGGATGGCCCAGTGGAGGAAGGGCACAGCTCCTCAAACTTTATCAAAGCTGGGATACCAGGAAGCCTAAATGTATGACGTCCTCCAGGGCAAATATTTGAAATGCTGCGGAATAAGCGGGCACCGTAATTTTGGCCAAACTTGAAGGCTGGGGAAAAAAAAGAGAGAAGGAAAAGAATGAAACTCATTTGGAACAATTTGGGTGCCCTAATTAAATCATGAGCCTCGAGCTAAGCTTCAAAAGAATCCAAAAGATTTATTAGGAGCAACATGTCGGCATTAACCTAAATGAAGCCAAGTCTGGCACATGTAATTTACAGTCACCTGTGACCCTGTTTCCCCCCTCCCCCTGGCTGTGTCATCAATTAGATTCTCCAATGAAGGATTTTTGTGGGCAGAAGATCTGGTAGCTTAGCTACAATCTTTGTAAGATAAGCGTGGAATGTACTTCTGGTTTTAAACTGCCGTATTGCTCCTTCAGATCCCCCCCCCTTGTTTATGGCAACTCAAAAACAGGCATAGGAATGTTTTACGAGTTGACATTGGGAAGCCTGGATAAATGAATGAATAGAAAATAAACAGATAAATCAATGCATATATATGTACATACATACGTATCTACATACCAACGTAAATAATTCTGCTTCGTATTTAAGCAAGGGGCAGATCTGATACAGGTAGTCCTCGACTTACAACAGTTCATTTAATGACCAAAGTTACAACAGCGCTGAAAAACGTGACTTAGGACCATTCTTCACACTTAACAACCGTTGCAGCGTCTCCATGGCCACGTGATCAAAATTCAGGCGCTTGGCCACTGGTTCATACTTACGACCGTTGCTGTGTCCCAAGGTCACGTGTGACCTGATCAGCCAAGTCAAGGGGGAAGCCAGATTCACTTAACAACCATGTTAATTAACAACAACTACAGTGATTCATTTAACAGCTGTGGCAAGAAAGGTCATAAAATGGGGCAAACCTCACTTGAAAAACTCTCACTTATCGATAGAAATGTTGGGCTCAGCTGTGATCATAAATTGAAGATTCCCTGTACCTTGTTGGCTAATTGAGTTGAAGGCAGAACATCTTAACTTGGCCAAGGTTGTAAAACATTGGAATATATGTTTCCTAACCATGGCAAGGTTCCGATGTACAGCCTCCAAATCTGAGAATTCCCAACTATCAAGACCTTAAAATTGCTAAGATTGAGAACTCTCTATGACATATATCTCAATATATTAAATTTAATGTGTGACAAATTCCTTGTGTGTCTCATCACATTTGGCCAGTATTCTGTTCTGCTCTGCTATGTTCTGCTCCCATTCCTATTCTGTTCTGTTTTTATTGCTCTTATTCTTGTTCTGTTCTACTCTATTTCTGTTCTGTTCTATCCTAATCTCATTTCTCTTCTGTTCTTGTTCTGTTCTACTTCTATTTTAGTTCTGTTCTGTTCTACCTTAACCCCATTCCTATTCTGTTCTTTTTCTGTTCTATTTCTATTTTAGTTCTGTCCCATTCCTATGTTGTTCTGTTCTACTCTATTCTATTTCTGTTCTGTTCTATTCTTCATTCCAATATTCTGTTCGGCATTCTATTGTTAAATTCTGTTCTATTATTAAATTCTATTCTATTCTACTACTCTATCCCATCCCATTTCATCCTATTATCCTATTCTGACATCATCATCATCATCATCATCATTATTATTATTATTATTATTATTATTATTTTGACTTGTATGCCGCCCCCTCTCCGAAAGGATTCGGGGTGGCTCACAACTAAAAACAGACAATAAATTAGTTACCTAAAACACTATTAAATAATACAAGCCAATTGATCTAAAACCCTTATAAAGTTCCTAAATTTAAAATTTGAAACCACCCCCGCAAGAGGTCAGCATAGCCCGGCCCGTTCAAATAGCCAGGTTTTCAAATCGTGGCGGAAGGTGCGAAGGCCAGGGGCCAAACGGAGTCCCAGGGGTAATGATCTATAGTATAGCATATTATAGGGTCCTGACATAAAATGCCCAATAAAATGGATTCATTTAAAGACCTGCCATGTTCACTTAACAACTGCTGCCTTTGCATGAAGACCAACGTATTTGCATACCAACTGCCCCCCCTCAAAACATAACATCATATGGAGTCACGTGGACATCTCCTTAATGACCACAACTGCTTACAACCCTAATTCCAGGCTCCATTTGGGTTCTACGCCGAGGCCTCCATCCCGTGTCCCCCCTCCCGCTTGGGGGAGAAGCATCTGATCTGGGCCAAAATCAATTCCCCAATCCTGGGACCAGATTCAAACATGGCAGCAAAACTAGGACCTTTATATCTCTCCATCCTTTCTTAGCCAGCTCACCAGTGGTGGTATTCTACCAGTTCAGCCGAACTGGTAGCTCCGAGGATCATTTGTGAGCAAACAAGTTCATTCTGACGATCAGCTGCTGGGCCCTCCACGGCCCCTGGCTCTATTCTTACATTTATTTCCTGCTTTTCAACTGCTTCGTGCGGCACAGCCACAGCCAATTGCCACATGTCAGCTGTTTTACACAGGGATTGCAGCGGAAGGCGAGTTGCAAATGCGTGTGTCCAAACCAAGTGTTTGGCATGTGTATGCACGAAGCGCGCACTCAGACCAAACTGTTGAAACATTTTTGAAACCCACCACTGCAGCTCACCGGCTCCTTTGGATGTCGGAAGAAAATTCTTCAGACATGCCAGAGCAAGACAAGACAAGTTGGGTTCATCCTTCCATCGCTAAGCTTGAAAATTCCCAACCTGGTTTGCCTTGTTTTTAAGGGCTCTGGAAGAAAAGAAGACATCAACACGCCAGGACCTGCTCAAGATCTCAACCACCCCCAAAAAGTTGCAACCAAGTCATAAATTGCCCTGCACCAGAAGAGGAAAATTACTACTGGCGCAACTGGATAGAAAGTGTAGGTGCCAGCCTGTTGAGCTCAAGTGTGTTTCCTTGGGTGACAATACAGACAATTTAGACATTTCCTGGTGGTCTCCTACCCCCTTTTTACAGACAGTCCTCTATTTAAAACCATAACTGAGCCTCAAATTTCCCTTGCAAAGCAAGGCAGTGGATAAGTGAGTTTTGCCCGTTTAATACGTGATTAAGTGAACCATTGCAGTTTTTTAACTTATTATTATTATTATTATTATTATTATTATTATTATTTATTGGACTTATAGGCCGCCCTCTCTCCTGAGGACTCGTTGACACAATAAAACAAGAATACAAATATTAAAATACAATTAAACTAATCAAGTAAGCCCAATAAAATTTAAAATCCAATTAAAACTAAAAACGATAAAACCCCACCCCACCCTATTCAGCCCAGGCTGGCCTGTTGAAACAACCAAGTCTTTAGGTCGCGGCGAAAGGAACGGAGGTCAGGGGCCAGCTGGAGCTGCAATTCCACAGGGTGGGTGCTCCCACAGAGAAGGCCCTATCCCTGGGCACCGCCAGCTGACACTGGCTGATGGCACCCCCAGGAGGCCCTGCCTGTGGGAGCGTACAGGGCAATTGGAAGTCGACGCTGGCAGGAGATGCTCCTGCAAATACCCTGGACCCAAGCCATGTAGGACTTTATGATCACTAATACTTTGTAACACGGTTGTTAAGTGAATCCGGTTTCCCCGTTGAGTTTGCTTGTCAGAAGGTCACAAAGGGGGATCGCATGACCCTGAGTCATGCCCCCGTCGGAGTCTGAATCTGCCGGGGGGGGAGATGAGTTGGAACAAGAGCCGACAGAGATTTGAGGACCAATCCAGGGATCATGCAATCACAGGTGGGCTTCAAAACTTTCAGCAAGGGGTTCTCTGCCCAGTTGCTGGGTGGGGGTGGCCATGGCGGGCATGGCCTAGTCAGCCTCCTGCACCACAGCAGGGGGGGGGGTGTTTTTGCCCTCCCTGGGCTCCAGAGGCTTTGCTCAAGCCTCCAGAAGGGCAGAAACAGCCCCCACGGACTCTGAAGGCTCTCTGGAAGCCAGAAATGGGCCCATTTACGGCCTTCCCAAACTTCTGGGAGGCCCGTTTTTCGCCCTCCCCGAGCCTCTGTGTGCGCCCTGCACTTACCTCCATCCAAAACGGGCCGTGTGGGGACACCTGGGAAGGGAGGGACGGGTGGGGCCAGCCAGGAATGGGATTTGGGGGTTCTCGAACTGCACAGGCACTCTCGCGAAGCCCTGTGAGCCGCCAGCAGCCCTCCCCTGCTTGCAATCCTCCTTTTGTGACCTCCTCACAATGGGGAAACCAGATTCACTTAACAACCGTCTGACTAGCTTAACAACGGCGTGCTTCCTTTAACAGATGGGTGAAGAAAAGTCGTACCATGGGGCTAAACTCACTGAACCGATGTCTCCCTTAGCAACATCAATTCTGGGCTCCGTTGCGGTCGTAAGTCAAGGACTACCCGTAAACCATTTCTGAAAAAACCTTCCCAAGAAGTAAACTGCAGGAGTTTGCCCAGGCAGCCTGAAGGACTGGACTGAAAGGAAAAAAAAAACTTTAAAGCCAACAAGACAGACCCAGACTCCGGAGAGTTATTAGGACTGCAGAAAAAAGCAATGGCTACCAACCTTTCCTTCCATGGAGGACCTGTATCCTGCACGAGTCAAAAAGAGGGCTGTGAAAACATTTACAGACCCCTCACATCCCGGACATAAACTGTTTCAACTCCTTCCCATAAGCACACTATAGAGCATTGCACACCAGAACAACTAGACACAAGGATAGTTTCTTCCCAAACACCATCACTCTGCTAAACAAATAATTCCCTCAACACTGTCCAACTACCGTGTTTCCCCGAAAATAAGACACTGTCTTATATTTTTTTGCTCCCAAAATACACTAGGTCTTATTTTTGGGTGGGTCTTATATATTTATGGTGCCAAATAGTGGGTGTGAGTGTGTAGGGAAGTGTTTGGCAGGTGCATGGTTGCTCCCTGAAAGTCTTCCTGGAACTGGAGATTTACACTAGGTCTTATTTTTGGAGGTCTTATTTTAGTACGGTATTTACAAAGTCTGCACTACTATTACTGTTAACCTTCTCATCACTCCTATCACCCACCCCCTCCCACTTGTGTCTGTATGACTGTAACTTTGTCGCCTGTATCTTTACGATTTTTATGGACTGTTTCCTAGTATGATTTGATTGCTTATTTGTACCTTATGATTACCATTAAGTGTTGTTCCTTATGATTCTTGACTCTTGACTAAAGTCTCTTTTATGTGCACTGAGAGCATTTGCACAAAGACAAATTCCTTGTGTGTCCAATCACACTTGGCCAATAAACTACACTATTATAAACAAACAAACAAACAAACAAATTGAATAATAAAAAGCAAGCAAGCCATTCCCTCCCATGGGCAGCTCAGGGAGGGGTCTGCCAGCCATGAGACCCCCCCCCAACCAAGGGACTTTCTGCCCCCTTTATAATTTTTCCCCTCCAGTTGGAAAATCTGGGATAAAGCCTCACTCTTCCCAGCAGACCCTGGGTTGGAAATCTGCTCTCCCCCCCCAGGGGATTTTGGAAGGGGGGTGGGCGGGGTCTCTGCTTACCTGGGCTGGGCCCCCTGCAAGGACCGAGTCGGAGGATCTGGTGAGCGGGAGGCGGAAATGTTATCACGCCGAAAGCTCGTCGCTGCTCCTCGTTTCTCTCTCTTTCCTGCCAGCTGGATGGAAAATAAGGGGGCCCAAAGTAGGAAGTTAAGTCTTTCACAGAACAAGGACTGGAGGTTTCTGTTTCCTTGAACGGCTTCGGAAGTGAATTCTTCATACACCCTTTCGGACAAATATTAGACACATGCGCAAACACACAACCCGTTTATAAGGCAAATGGTAGAATGTCTCTCTCTCTCTCTCTCTCACGCACACACACACACTTGGGCAAATAGTAGAAACACACACACATACGGACTCTTTGGGCATATGATAGACACACACACACACAACCCCGTTATAAGGCAAATAGAATCTCTCTCTCTCTCTCACGCGCACACACACACTTGGGCAAATAGTAGAAACACACACACGCATACGGACTCTTTGGGCCAATGATAGACACACACACACACACAACCCCTTTATAAGGCAAATAGAATATTTCTCTCTCACACACACACACAAAACACACACCCTTTGGGCAAATGATAGATACGCACAATCACACAACCCCTTTATAAGGCAAATAGAATATTTCTCTCTCACACACACACACACAAAACACACACCTTTTGGGCAAATAATAGACACACAAACACACAACCCCTTTATAAGGCAAATAGAATATTTCTCTCTCTCTCTCTCTCACACACACACACACACAAAACACACCCTTTGGGCAAATGATAGACACACACAAACACACAACCCCTTTATAAGGCAAATAGTAGAATCTCTCTCGTGCATGCACACACACACTTTGGGCAAATAGTAGAAACATACACACGCATACAGACTCTGGGAAAATAATAGAAACACACACACACAAAACCCTTTATAGGACAAATAGTAGAATCCCTCACACGTGCACACACACACTTTGGGCAAATAGTAGAAACACACACACATACAGACTCTTTGGAAAAATAATAGAAACATACACACAATCCCTTTATAAGGCAAATAGAATATTTCTCACTTACACACAAAACACACACCCTTTGGGCAAATGATAGACACGCACAAACACACAACCCCTTTATAAGGCAAATAGAATATTTTCTCTCACACACACACACACACAAAACACACACCCTTTGGGCAAATGATAGACACGCACAAACACACAAAATCATTTATAAGGCAAATAGAATATCACACACACACACACAAAACACACACCCTTTGGGCAAATGATAGACGACACAAACACACAACCCTTTATAAGGCAAATAGAATATTTCTCTCTCTCACACACACACACACACACACACACAAAACACACACCCTTGGGCAAATGATAGACACAGAAACACACAACCCCTTTATAAGGCAAATAGTAGAATCTCTCATGCATGCACACACACTTTGGGCAAATAGTAGAAACATACACATGCATACAGACTGGGAAAATAATAGAACACACACACACACACAACCCCTTTATAGGACAAATAGTAGAATCTTCCTCACACGTGCACATACACACACTTTGGGCAAATAGTAGAAACACACACACGCATACAGACTCTTTGGAAAATAATAGAAAAATACACACAATCCCTTTATAAGGCAAATAGAATATTTCTCACTCTTACACACACAAAACGACACCCTTTGGCAAATGATAGACACGCACAAACACACAACCCCTTTATAAGGCAAATAGAATATTTCTCTCTCTCTCACACACACACACACACACACAAAACACCCTTTGGGCAAATGATAGACACGCACAAACACAACCCCTTTGTATGCACACACACACACTTTGGGCAAATAGTAGAAACACACACACATACAGACTCTTTGGAAAAATAATAGAAACATACACACAATCCCTTTATAAGGCAAATAGAATATTTCTCACTCTTACACACAAAACACACACCCTTTGGGCAAATGATAGACACGCACAAACACACAACCTTTTAAAGGCAAATAGAATATTTCTCTCTCTCACACACACACACACACACACACAAAACACACACCCTTTGGGCAAATGATAGACACGCACAAACACACAACCGCTTTATAAGGCAAATAGAATATTTCTCTCACACACACACACACAAAACACACACCCTTTGGGCAAATGATAGACACACACAAACACACACCCCTTTATAAGGCAAATAGAATATTTCTCTCTACTCACACACACACACACACACAACAAAAACACACACCCTTTGGGCAAATGATAGACACGCAGAAACACACAACCCCTTTATAAGGCAAATAGTAGAATCTCTCATGCATGCACACACACACTTTGGGCAATATAGTAGAAACATACACATGCATACAGACTGGGAAAATAATAGAAACACACACACACACAACAACCCTTTAGGGACAAATAGTAGAATCTCTCCCTCACACGTGCACATACACACACTTTGGGCAAATAGTAGAAACACACACGCATACAGACTCTTTGGAAAAATAATAGAAAAATACACACAATCCCTTTATAAGGCAAATAGAATATTTCTCACTCTTACACACACACAAAACGCACACCCTTTGGCAAATGATAGACACGCACAAACACACAACCCCTTTATAAGGCAAATAGAATATTTCTCTGTCTCTCTCTCACACACACACACACAAAACACACACCCTTTGGGCAAATGATAGACACGCACAAACACAACCCCTTTGTAAGACAAATAGAATATTTCTCTCTCTCTCTCTCTCACACACACACACACACAAAACACACCCTTTGGGCAAATGATAGACACTCACAAACACACAACCCCTTTATAAGGCAAATAGTAGAATCTCTCTCGTGCATGCACACACACACTTTGGGCAAATAGTAGAAACATACACACGCATACAGACTCTGGGAAAATAATAGAAACACACGCACACAAAACCCCTTTATAGGACAAATAGTAGAATCCCTCACACGTGCACACACACACACTTTGGGCAAATAGTAGAAACACACACACATACAGACTCTTTGGAAAAATAATAGAAACATACACACAATCCCTTTATAAGGCAAATAGAATATTTCTCACTCTTACACACAAAACACACACCCTTTGGGCAAATGATAGACACGCACAAACACACAACCCCTTTATAAGGCAAATAGAATATTTCTCTCTCTCACACACACACACACACACACAAAACACACACCCTTTGGGCAAATGATAGACACGCACAAACACACAACCGCTTTATAAGGCAAATAGAATATTTCTCTCACACACACACACACAAAACACACACCCTTTGGGCAAATGATAGACGCACACAAACACACAACCCCTTTATAAGGCAAATAGAATATTTCTCTCTCTCTCACACACACACACACACACACAAAACACACACCCTTTGGGCAAATGATAGACACGCAGAAACACACAACCCCTTTATAAGGCAAATAGTAGAATCTCTCATGCATGCACACACACACTTTGGGCAAATAGTAGAAACATACACATGCATACAGACTGGGAAAATAATAGAAACACACACACACACAACCCCTTTATAGGACAAATAGTAGAATCTCTCCCTCACACGTGCACATACACACACTTTGGGCAAATAGTAGAAACACACACGCATACAGACTCTTTGGAAAAATAATAGAAAAATACACACAATCCCTTTATAAGGCAAATAGAATATTTCTCACTCTTACACACACACAAAACACACACCCTTTGGGCAAATGATAGACACGCACAAACACACAACCCCTTTATAAGGCAAATAGAATATTTCTCTGTCTCTCTCTCTCTCTCACACACACACACACACAAAACACACACCCTTTGGGCAAATGATAGACACGCACAAACACAACCCCTTTGTAAGACAAATAGAATATTTCTCTCTCTCTCTCTCTCACACACACACACACACAAAACACACACCCTTTGGGCAAATGATAGACACACACAAACACACAACCCCTTTATAAGGCAAATAGAATATTTATCTCTCTTTCTCACACACACACACACACACACACACAAAACACACACCCTTTGGGCAAATGATAGACACACACAAACACACAACCCCTTTATAAGGCAAATAGTAGAATCTCTCTCATGCATGCACACACACACTATGGGCAAATAGTAGAAACATACACACACATACAGACTCTGGGAAAATAATAGAAACACACACACACACACAACCCCTTTATAGGACAAATAGTAGAATCTCTCTCACACACGTGCACACACACACACTTTGGGCAAATAGTAGAAACACACACGCATACAAAGACTCTTGGAAAATAATAGAAAAATACACACAATCCCTTTATAAGGCAAATAGAATATTTCTCACTCTTACACACACACAAAACACACACCCTTTGGGCAAATGATAGACACGCACAAACACACAACCCCTTTATAAGGCAAATAGAATATTTCTCTGTCTCTCTCTCACACACACACACACAAAACACACACCCTTTGGGCAAATGATAGACACGCACAAACACAACCCCTTTGTAAGACAAATAGAATATTTCTCTCTCTCTCACTCTCACACACACACACACACAAAACACACCCCTTTTGGGCAAATGATAGACACACACAAACACACAACCCCTTTATAAGGCAAATAGAATATTTATCTCTCTTTCTCACACACACACACACACACACACACAAAACACACACCCTTTGGGCAAATGATAGACACACACAAACACACAACCCCTTTATAAGGCAAATAGTAGAATCTCTCTCATGCATGCACACACACACTATGGGCAAATAGTAGAAACATACACACACATACAGACTCTGGGAAAATAATAGAAACACACACACACACACACAACCCCTTTATAGGACAAATAGTAGAATCTCTCTCACTCACACACGTGCACACACACACACTTTGGGCAAATAGTAGAAACACACGCATACAAACTCTTTGGAAAAATAATAGAAACATACACACAATCCCTTTATAAGGCAAATAGAATATTTCTCACTCTTACACACACACAAAACACACACCCTTTGGGCAACAATGATGATAGATTACGCACAATCACACAACCACTTTATAATGGCAAATAAGCAATATTTCTCTCTCTTCACTCTCTCTCTCTCTCTCACACACACACACACAAAACACACACCCTTTGGGCAAATGATAGACACGCACAAACACACAACCCTTTGTAAGACAAATAGAATATTTCTCTCTCTCACAACTCTCTCTCTCACACCACACACACAAACAAACAAAACACCCTTTGGGCAAATGATAGACACACAGAAACACACAACCCCTTTATAAGGCAAATAGAATATTTCTCTCTCTCACACACACACACACACACACAAAACACACACCCTTTGGGCAAATGATAGACGCACACAAACACACAACCCCTTTATAAGGCAAATAGAATATTTCTCTTTTCTCTCTCACACACAACACACACAAAACACACACCCTTTGGGCAAATGATAGACACGCACAAACACACAACCCTTTATAACAAATAGTAGACTCTCTCTCATGCATACACACACACTATGGGCAAATAGTAGAAACACACACACGCATACAGACTTGGAAAATAATAGAAACACACACACACACACACAACCCTTTATAAGGACAAATAGTAGAATCTTCTCTCACACACGTGCACACACACACACTTTTGGGCAAATAGTAGAAACACACGCATACAAACCCTTTGGAAAATAATAGACAACATACACACAATCCCTTTATAAGGCAAATAGAATATTTCTCACTCTACACACACACAAAACACACACACCCTTTGGGCAAATGATAGACACACAAACACACAAACCCCTTTATAAGGCAAATAGAATATCTCTCTCACACACACACACACACAAAACACACACACCCTTTGGGCAAATAATAGACACACACAAACACAACCCCTTTATAAGACAAATAGAATATTTTCTCTCACACACACACACACACAAAAACACACACCCTTTGGGCAAATGATAGACACACACAAACACACAACCCCTTTATAAGGCAAATAGAATTATCTTTCCTCACACACACACACACAAAACACACACCCTTTGGGCAAAATGACACACGCACAAACACAACCCCTTTGTAAGACAAATAGAATATTTCTCTCTCTCACACACACACACACACAAAACACACACCCTTTGGGCAAATGATAGACACACACAAACACACAACCCCTTTATAAGGCAAATAGAATATTTCTTTCTCTCACACACACACACACACACACAAACACCCTTTGGGCAAATGATAGACACGCACAAACACACAACCCCTTTATAAGGCAAATAGTAGAATCTCTCATGCATGCACACACACACTATGGGCAAATAGTAGAAACATACGCATACAGACTGGGAAAATAATAGAAACACACACACACACACACAACCCTTTATAGGACAAATAGTAGAATCTCTCTCACACACGTGCACACACACACACTTTGGGCAAATAGTAGAAACACACGCATACAAACTCTTTGGAAAAATAATAGAAACATACACACAATCCCTTTATAAGGCAAATAGAATATTTCTCACTCTTACACACACACAAAACACACACCCTTTGGGCAAATGATAGATACGCACAATCACACAACCACTTTATAAGGCAAATAGAATATTTCTCTGTCTCTCTCTCTCTCTCACACACACACACACAAAACACATCCTTTGGGCAAATGATAGACACGCACAAACACAACCCCTTTGTAACAAATAGAATATTTCTCTCTCACACACACACACACACAAACACACACCCTTTGGGCAAATGATAGACACAGAAACACACAACCCCTTATAATAAGGAATATTCTCTTCTCACACACACACACACACACACACAAAACACACACCCTTTGGGCAAATGATAGACACACACAAACACACAACCCCTTTATAAGGCAAATAGTAGAATCTCTCTCATGCATGCACACACACTTATGGGCAAATAGTAGAAACATACACACGCATACAGACTCTGGGAAAATAATAGAAACACACACACACACAACCCCTTTATAGGACAAATAGTAGAATCTCTCTCACACACGTGCACCACACACACACTTTGGGCAAATAGTAGAAACACACGCATACAAACTCTTAAAAAAATAATAGAAACATACACACAATCCCTTTATAAGGCAAATAGAATATTTCTACTCTTACACACACACAAAACACACACCCTTTGGGCAAATGATAGACACACGCACAAACACACAACCGCTTTATAAGGCAAATAGAATATTTCTCTCACACACACACACACAAAACACACACCCTTTGGGCAAATGATAGACACGCACAAACACAACCCCTTTGTAAGACAAATAGAATATTTCTCTCTCTCTCACACACACACACACACAAAACACACACCCTTTGGGCAAATGATAGACACACACAAACACACAACCCCTTTATAAGGCAAATAGAATATTTCTCTCACACACACACGCACAAAACACACACCCTTTGGGCAAATGATAGACACGCACAAACACAACCCCTTTGTAAGACAAATAGAATATTTCTCTCTCTCACACACATAACATAACAAAACACACACCCTTTGCAACAAATGATAGACACACACACAAACACACAACCCCTTTATAAGGCAAATAGAATATTTCTCTCTCTTTCTCTCTCACACACACACACACACACAAAACACACACCCTTTGGGCAAATGATAGACACGCACAAACACACAACCCCTTTATAAGGCAAATAGTAGAATCTCTCTCATGCATGCACACACACACTATGGGCAAATAGTAGAAACATACACATGCATACAGACTCTGGGAAAATAATAGAAACACACACACACACACACAACCCCTTTATAGGACAAATAGTAGAATCTCTCTCACACACGTGCACACACACACACTTTGGGCAAATAGTAGAAACACACGCATACAAACTCTTTGGAAAAATAATAGAAACATACACACAATCCCTTTATAAGGCAAATAGAATATTTCTCACTCTTACACACACACAAAACACACACCCTTTGGGCAAATGATAGACACGCACAAACACACAACCGCTTTATAAGGCAAATAGAATATTTCTCTCACACACACACACACAAAACACACACCCTTTGGGCAAAATGATAGACACGCACAAACACAACCCTTTGTAAGACAAATAGAATATATTTCTCTCTCACACACACACACACACAACAAAACACACACCCTTTGGGCAAATGATAGACACACACAAACACACAACCCCTTTATAAGGCAAATAGAATATTTCTCTCACACACACACACACAAAACACACACCCTTTGGGCAAATGATAGACACGCACAAACACAACCCCTTTGTAAGACAAATAGAATATCTCTCTCTCTCACACACACACACACAAAACACACACCCTTTGGGCAAATGATAGACACACACAAACACACAACCCCTTTATAAGGCAAATAGAATATTTCTCTCTCTCTCACACACACACACACACACAAAACACACACCCTTTGGGCAAATGATAGACACGCACAAACACACAACCCCTTTATAAGGCAAATAGTAGAATCTCTCTCATGCATGCACACACACACTATGGGCAAATAGTAGAAACATACGCATACAGACTGGGAAAATAATAGAAACACACACACACACACAACCCCTTTATAGGACAAATAGTAGAATCTCTCTCACACGTGCACACACACACACTTTGGGCAAATAGTAGAAACACACGCATACAAACTCTTTGGAAAAATAATAGAAACATACACACAATCCCTTTATAAGGCAAATAGAATATTTCTCACTCTTACACACACACAAAACACACACCCTTTGGGCAAATGATAGACACGCACAAACACACAACCCCTTTATAAGGCAAATAGAATATTTCTCTCACACACACACACACAAAACACACACCCTTTGGGCAAATGATAGACACGCACAAACACAACCCCTTTGTAAGACAAATAGAATATTTCTCTCTCTCTCTCACACACACACACACACAAAACACACACCCTTTGGGCAAATGATAGACACACACAAACACACAACCCCTTTATAAGGCAAATAGAATATTTCTTTCACACACACACACACACACACACAACACACACCCTTTGGGCAAATGATAGACACACACAAACACACAACCCCTTTATAAGGCAAATAGTAGAATCTCTCATGCATGCACACACACTATGGGCAAATAGTAGAAACATACACACGCATACAGACTCTGGGAAAATAATAGAAACACACACACACAACCCCTTTATAGGACAAATAGTAGAATCTCTCACACACGTGCACACACACACACTGGGCAAATAGTAGAAACACACGCATACAAACTCTTTGGAAAAATAATAGAAACATACACACAATCCCTTTATAAGGCAAATAGAATATTTCTCACTCTTACACACACACAAAACACACACCCTTTGGGCAAATGATAGACACGCACAAACACACAACCCCTTTATAAGGCAAATAGTAGAATCTCTCACACACGCACACACACACTTTGGGCAAATAGTAGAAACACGCATACAGATTGGGAAAATAATAGAAACACACATACACACAACCCCTTTATAAGGCAAATAGTAGAATCTCTCTCATACGCACAGACACACACTTTACGCACAGACACACACTTTGGGTAAATAGTAGAAACACACACACGCATACAGATTCTTTGGGAAAATGATAGAAACACACACACACAACCCCTTTATAGGGCAAATAGAATATTTCTCTCTATCTCTCTCACTCTCACACACACAAACACACACCCTTTGAGCAAATAATAGACACGCACAAACATACAACCCCTTTATAAGGCAAATTAAAACTCTCACCCACACATACTTTGGGCAAATAATAGAAACACACACACATATACACACACTCAAACACACAGACCCTTTAGGAAATGTATTTATTTATTTATTTATTTATTGGACTTGTATGCCGCCCCATCTCCGAAGACTCGGGGTGGCTCACAACTAAAATCAAACATCAACATTAAATAGTTAAAAAAGAATTAAACCAAATCAAGCCCAATATTTGTCCGTTGTTAAAATTAATTTAAAATCCCCCGAAGGTCATCACAGCCCGGCTTGGTCAAATAACCAGGTCTTCAAGTCGTGGCGGAAGGTGCGGAGTCAGGGCCAGGCAGAGCCCAGGGGTAGCTGGTTCCATAGGGCGGGAACCGCCACAGAGTAGGCTCATCCCCGGGGGACCGCCAGCCGGCACTGACTTGCCGACAGAATCCCGAGAAGTCCCTGCCTGTGTGCTCATACAGGGCGATTGGCACTCGATATCGGCAGGAGCCGCTCCCATAAATATTCTGGACTCATGTCGTGTAGGACTTTGAATGTTAACACTAGAACCTTGAATCTCATCCGGAGTGCAACCGGCAACCAATGCAGGTCGCGCAGGAGGGGGGTAATATGGGAGAATCGGGAAGCTCCCATCACCACCCGCGCAGCCGCATTCTGCACCAGCTGCAGTCTCCAGATGGTATGCAAGGGCAGTCCTAAGAAGAGAGCGTTGCAGTAGTCAAGTCGAGAGGTAACAAGGGCGTGAGTGACTGTGCGCAGGGCATCTCGGTCCAGAAACGGGCGAAGCTGGCGAACCAGCCGGATCTGTGCAAAGGCCACCCTGGCCACGGCCCCCACCTGTTCCTCCAACTGGAGCCACGCATCCAGGAGGACCCCCAGGTTCCACACCCTGTCCACAGGGAGCAACACCTCTCCCCTATGGCCACGATGGACATTCCTGACTGGACCGAGATGCCGGTATGTACAGCCACTCAGTCTTGGCCGGTTGAGCGAAGCATGTTTCCGTCCATCCAGATCCGTACCGCATCCAGACAACGGGTCATCACGGAGAGGGCATCACTGACCTGGTTTGGGGTGGAGATGTATAACTGGGTATCATCAGCATACTGGTGATACCTCACCCCAAAACCATGAATGATCTCACCCAGCGGTTTCATGTAGATAGTAAACAAGAGGGGCGAGAGGACCGACCCCTAGGGGACCCTACAAGTGAGCGCCCCCGGGGTTGACCTCTGCCCCCCCGCCAACAGCGATTGTGAATGCCCCGCGAGGTAGGAGGGAACCACTGCAGAACAGTGCCCCCCCACTCCCAACTCCTCGAGGCGACGCAAAAGGATACCATGGTTGATGGTATCGAAAGCCGCTGAGAGGTCTAATAGGACCAGGACAGAGGAAAAACCCCTGTCCCGAGCCCTCCAGAGATCATCCATCAGTGCGACCAATGCCGTCTCCATGCTGAAACTGGGCCGGAAGCCCGATTGGTACGGATCCAGGTAGTCCGCTTCATCCAGGAAAAGTGGAAACTGCTGAGCCACCACACTCTCAACAACCTTCGCCAAAAAATGAAGGTTGGAGACTGGACGGAAGTTATCTAACACGGTCGGGTCCAGGGCAGGCTTCTTCAGGAGGGGCCTCACCACCGCCTCCTTCAAGGCGGAAGGAAAAACACCCTCCCTTAACGAAGCATTGACCACTGCCCGGAGCCAACCGCAGGTGACCTCCCTGGAGGCATAAACCAGCCAGGAGGGGCATGGGTCCAACAAACATGTGGTGGAACTCAGACGCCGCATAATCCTGTCCACTTCATCCTCGGAGACAGGATCGAACTCAGCCCAGATCACATTGGCCAGACTATTTGCACCCCGATCATCAGACCACTGCAAATTAGAGCACAACCCACCCCGAATCCGTGCGATCTTATCCGACAGATATTGACCAAATTCCTCAGCCCTTCCCCGCAGCAGGTCCACCACCTCCCCCGGATGTAGGAGAGAGCAGGTGACCCTAAACAGGGCAGCTGGGCAGTTATCTGCGGACGCTATGAGGGCGGAGAGATAAGATCTTCTCGCCTCTCTCATAGCTACCAGGTAAGTCCTAATATGGGCTCTTAACTGGGCTCGATCGGATTGGGAGCGGGTGGACCTCCACCTGCTCTCTAAGCCCCTCGGACGGCGCTTCATCTCCTGGAGCTCCTCGGTATACCAAGGAGCCATCCGGGATCCACGGCACGTGAGGGGACGCATGGGGACAACTCTGTCGAGGGCCTGTTGCCAAGCGGCCGTCAGGTCCTCGGCAGAGTTGTGGACAAGGGAAGTGGGAAAAAACCCCAGCTCTGCCTGGAACCTCTCAGGGTCCATCAGGCGTCTGGGGCGGAACCATCTAAGTGGCTCCTCATCCCAGCAGTGAGGGGCAGCTTGTTGGAAGGTCGGCCGCAGGAGATAGTGATCAGACCATGGAACGGGTAGGGCCATAAAACTGGCCTCCCCTCGATCACTACGCCACTGTTCCGAGACAAAAACTAGGTCATGGGTCAGGCCTTGAATCAACTGGGTCAGGCCCATGGCCCCCATGGAGGCCATGAATTCCTGGGCCAAACCTGACGCCCCCCCCCCAGGGAAGGCAGGTTGAAATCACCCAGGACCATAAGCCCTGGGAATTCCACCGCCATCCCCGAGAGGACGTCGAGAAACCCAGGCAGGGCCGCTGCCACACAGCTGGGGCAGAGGTTTGTCAGCAGCAAACCCACCCGACCACCAGGCCCCCACCTCAGGAGAAGGGTTTCACTCCCGCCTATCTCAGGAACAGTGACCTCCCTTGGAGTCAGGGTCTCCCGAATAACAACAGCCACCCCACCACCCCTCCCCTGGGCCCGTGACCGGTGCAAAACCCGAAAACCTGGGAGGCATATATCAACCAGAGGGACTCCTTCCTCTGGCCCCAGCCAGGTTTCGGTGATGCAGGCCAGGTCCGCAGCCTCCTCCTCAATCACCTCACGGAGGAGGGAAGACTTATTAGCCACGGACCTGGCATTAAGATACACCAATCTGAGCCCAGGGGTCCTGGTTCCCAAGTCCCCAGGAAATTGGGAGGAGGCCATAGGGTCGGAGCATGCCACCGCTCGAAGATAGTGGGGGCGCACTCCCAACACATGATATGGGCCTATGCCTCATCGTCCCCTGCCAATCCCAACCACCCTGGAAATCGCAGTCCCTGCCCTGCTCCCTGGGGCCCCGCCAGCCCCCAACCCCTGCCCCACCACGATTCCGGGCCGGGCTGCCACACACCTCCTCACATTCATTTCCCACCCTCCTCCCTAGCCTTCTTAAAAATTTATTCAAAAATGAATAAAAATTAATAGAAACACACACACACAACCCCTTTATAAGGCAAATAGAATATTTCTCACTCTCTCTCTCTCTCTCACACACACACACTTTGGACAAATAGTAGAAACACACACACAAACTCACACACACACACAAACACAGAGACCCTTTGGAACAATAATAGAAACTCACACAAACCCACACCCTCTTTGGACAAGATACAGGGTCTCCTGCTTGTGCAAGGGGCTGGACTAGAAGCCTCTAAGGTCCCTTCTAGCTCTATTCTGATTTTGATTCTGAAACAATAGAAACTCACACACACACACGCACACACACACACCTTTGGGCAAATAGTAGAAACTCACCCGTTCTGACAATTCCCAGCACAGGAGAAGAGAGGGAAGGAGCGAGGAAGCTGGCAGATTCGGCCAACTGAACTTTTAATTCAGGGGAGGGAAGTTTAACAAGTTGGTTTGATCCTTGGAAATTCGTTCTGGACTTTGTGCTCAAAACAAGGGTAAATAAAACAAAATGTTGACTTTGGATCTGTGGGTTGTGATGGAAAGGGCCGGTCCTTTGAGATGAACGTAAAAAGTGGAGGTTGTAACTTTGTTCTGGGTTTTACTACACTGAAAAAATGTAGGAGAGCACTGATTTAATATCCCCTTTACATCTCGGTCTCCCTTCTTTTTGCCAACTTTCCTATTGCTTTTATTTTCATTTGTATTTTATATTCAGGTAGGAGAGAGAGAGAGAAGAAGAAGAAAAAAGAGATAAGAAAAGAGAAAGAAAAAAACAGAAAAAGTTCAGAAAGAACAAAAGAATGATCAGAAAGAAAGATATACAGAAATAAAGGAAGGAAGCATGCAAAGGAAAGAAAGAAAGAGAAAGAAAGAAAGAAAAAAAAGCCATCAGTTTGCTGGGCTGCAGTTCTGTGGGAAAATGACGTTTTGCAAATAAGGAGCCAGCCTGACTTCTGTGGGCAACTTCAGCACCCGGCAGGCACCAAGGTTTGGGGCTTCTGATAAGGAGGATGAACTCAAAACATCTGCAACCTGGTATCGTTGCTGAGGAGGGATTGGGCGGGGATGATGGGGTGGGGTGGTTCAGCCCTCTGGGGGTTGCTTCCCGGGGAAGTCGAGAGGGCGAGTACAGCCATGCCATCCAACAGAAAAGAATATCTGTAGCTCAGAGTTAAACTGTGGGGTCCTTGGTGCTCTCTGAGTTTGGTGACTGTCTAGCAGATGATTTATGATCCAACTAGCAACATCCTCAGTGCTTAAAAGGGAGGGAGGTTGGAGGAGAGGAGGAGGAGGAGGAGGAGGAGGAGGAGGAGGAGGAGGAGGAGGAGGAGGAGGACTGTGAGGTCCGTGATGCACTATCAGGTTTTCTTGTAGACGTTTCATGACCCAACTAGGTAACATCCTCAGTGCTAGTGGAAAGGAGGAGGAGGAGGTTTTCTTGCAGGACATTTCATCACTTAACTAGGTAACATCTTCAGTGCTAGAAGGGAGTGGAGTTGGCTCTCATTTATATACTTCTGGCTTGCCCTGTCAGCGTTGGTGGGAGTGTTCTTGGTTGTTTTGCGCGTATTGTTTTGAGTGAGTTTGTCTGGTGTTAATCCCTGCTTATCTGAATATTGATTGCTGACAAGAAGGTCTTCTGATCTTTCTGTTTCCTATTTTAGCCATCCCTCCCTCCACCTATCCACCTCTCCCTCCCTCCCTCCACCCACCCACCCACTCACTTACCTCTCTCCCCTCCACCCACCCACCCATTTCTCCCGCCTTCCCTCCACCACTCAAACCTCTCTCCCTCCACCAATCCCCCCATTCCTCTACCTATTCATTCATCCCTCCACCTTTCCATCCACCCACCCACTCATCCCTCCATCCATCCATCAATAGACCCTTCCCCTAATCTGGATTTTTATACCAATCCATGCTATCTTGAGAAAACTGCCATGCCCTCCCATCTCCTCGGTGCCATATTAAACGCCAGTTTTTATTCACCCTCCAAACCCCCACAATCTCCCCTACCCCAAAAGACAATGGAAACGGGCACACATGTTTTTAAACTTTATTTTCCTAGAGCATGGACACCAAAGAAGGACCCCTGGGAGATGCTGAAGGCTTAGCTTCATGGAAATTCAGCTGGGCCCCCATTTTGCACTCCCCCTCCCACACCCCCTGAGTTATATAACGTCACCATTTCTTCCGCCCGCCTTCAAAAATCATCTTCAAGCCCACCTTTGCCATTAAGCCTTTGACCTCAACTGCCCAGCCCTACACCTATTTACAAGCGCGTCTCTGCACTAATGAGGACTAGACGCTTGGCTGTACGAGGGCAATTTAATTCCTTTCCGAGATGTCGATTCCTTCCTTGGAACTGGGTGCTATGCCTACTGCCTAATTAGATTATAACATGCTCCAAGAGAAATGGGGGAAAGAAAGAAAATTGTTTCTCTCTCTGGCATATAAGTCTAAATAAATAACAGCTAACCCATCTCTTCTCCCCAATTCTAATTCCTGACTCCTTTTTTGGTTGCAGTTCTGACCAGGGGTGGGATTCAGTCAGATCAGACTGGTTCGCATGAACCGGAAGCTAATTTTACATTTGGTTTGCCAAATTGATAGTTTCAAGGACTGGCAGGCCCCGCCCAGCCAGGACCCCACCCGTTTTGGATGCCCGGTAAGTGCTGGGCCTGTGTGGAGGTTAGGGAGTATGAAAAATGGGCCTTCCGGAAGTCCGGAAATGGGCCTGTTTCTGGCCCCTGGAGAGCCTCCGGAGCCCAGGGAGGCCACTTTCACCCTCCCAGAGGCTCGACAAAAGCCTCTGGAGCCCAGGGAGGATGAAAATGCTGCCTCCCCCTTCTCCGCTGTGGTGCAGAAGGCTGAGTAGGCCACGCCCACCATGGCCACGCCCACCTGTCAACCGGGCAGAGAATTTTTGAATCCCACCCCTGGAACTTAAAGCAGATGTCTAAGAAAGGCTCCTTTGGAAATTAACAAAATGGATCCCCACACTTTTGGGGGATACAAATAGCCTCCTCCAGTCACCTCCCCAGGGAAGATCTGGGAAGATCTGAGGAAAAATGGATCCAAGCAGATCTATCTCTCGGTGAGCTTTTAGCTTTCCCGATTCTCTCTTCACCAAGACTGGAGTTTGCCTCTTGGAAATGGTGTCTCCTTCATCTGCCTTTTGGGGAGGAGGCCTCCAGCATCATGGGGTGGGGTTGGGGAATCCCGTCCCTCCAGTAGGAAGGGCTGCAAAACTTTTAGGGGAACTTGCTGGGATATTCTGATGGTCTCAGGGATGTCCGCAAGGTGTGGTCAAAGAAGATGGTGGACCCAACGAGGCCATCAAAGCTTTGTTGTGGTCACCATCTTGGGACTTTCGACCATGCCTTGTGGCTATCCCTGGAGACTTCCTACTGGCACGGTGGTCTTTGTCTCTCCTTTCTGCTAGTTCTTCTCTTGGGGTTCCCCCTCGGAGCCCGCTAGCAGCTCCTTCAAGGCCCCTATTGCCTCTGTGGACTCGCTGGGGTCCACCTCGGTTGTGTTCTCTATCCTCTTCATCTTCTTGGTTGCCACCTTCTCTGACGGGGACGCCCTGACACCTTTGCCTGTCTCCTTCGGCCGCCTTGCCCCACTCTCCTCCTGGGAGGTCGCCGGCCCTCCTTCCTGGGGTCGGAAGGGCCCCACGATCCAATTCAGAGGGGTGATCTGGACAAGGTGTTCCGCCAACGTGTGGAGAACATCCCGGGCTTGGGAGATCATCTCCTGGCTCTGGGTGAGGAAGCCGGAGGGCAGATCCTGGAAGGACTCGGCGGTAGAGAAGGAGCGGTGGAGGTGGTGGAGGTTACTCTGAGTTCGGTCCACTCTTTCGCGGAGGCTCCTGGGCAGCACTTCGACGGTGGACATCAGCCAGGTGTAAGCAGGGCTGAGGTCTTGGATGAGGGATCTCAACATGGCCAAAGTCGCCGACTCAACCTGGAGAGGACAAATTGTGCAGCACAACAAGACTGAGTCGGATGCGTGAATGCAGCTTTGGGATCGCGACTTGTAAAGAAAGCAGTGGGTGTTTTTTTTTTCCAAAGATGGCCTCTTGAAGATGGGCAGACTTCAACACCCAGAATTCCCCAACCAGCATGCTTTAAGAGGAATGGATTTGAACTCCCTGAATTCCCCAGCAAGCATCCTTTAAGAGGGGTGGACTTCAACTCCCAGAATTCCCCAATCAGTGCTTCTCAGCCTCAGCAATGACAAAATATGTGGACTGCAATTCCCAGAATTCCCCAGAACACACCCATGTTCCTGAGTCCCCTTAGTCTTTATGACAGTGTTTCTAAACCTTAGTAACTTTAAAATGGGTGGACTGCAACATGGCTGGCTAGGGAATTCTGGGAGTTGAGTTCCACCCCTCTTAAATCATGTTGGCTGGGGAGTTCTGGGAGTTGACATTCACCCATATTAAAACATACTAGCTGGGGAATTCTGGGAGTTGACATTCACCCATCTTAAAGCATTGCTGGCTGGGGAATTCTGGGAATTGAAGTCCACCCATCTTAAAGCATGCTGGTTGGGGAATTCTGGGAGTTGACATTCACCCATCTTAAAGCATTGCTGGCTGGGGAATTCTGGGAATTGAAGTCCACCCATCTTAAACCATGCTGGCTGGGGAATTCTGGGAGTTGACATTCACCCATCTTAAAGCATTGCTGGCTGGAGAATTCTGGGAATTCTGGGAATTGAAGTCCACCCATCTTAAAGCATTCTGGCTGGAGAATTCTGGGAATTGAAGTTCACCCATCTTAGCAGGCAGATAGATTGAGTTGCTCACAGAATCATTCAGAGATCTATCTATCTGCCATCGGCTAGCTCAGTCTCTCAAATTTGCTTGCTGTGAGTCTGCGCTGAATAATAGAACCTTCAGTCCTAAAGAAGGTTCGGCTGTGCTTAAAAGGAGAGCCAAAGATTTAAAGACTAGCTAGAAAGCAAGAAATCCAACTATTTCCTGCTTCCTAGCTAATCTAAATCTCCCAGCACAGCAGAACAGATGATGGTTGGAAACAGGAAAAATAGCAATTTAGCAGGCAAGTTTGCTGGGTAAGGAGTGAGTGGGCGGGGAGGCTTCCTGCGGGCCATGTGGGCAGTGCAGCCTTGTGTTTCTGCGCAGCCTGGATTAATTGCTTTGGGGGGCTGCTCTGGGGTGATATTTCTCTGAGGCCCACCAAAATTTTCTCACAGCCCACCAGTGGGCCGCGGCCCACCAGTTGGCGACCGCTGGCACAGAATACCTGTTCTGGGGCATTTTCTTTCTTTCTTCTTTCCTGACCCTCTTCTGACTGAATCCATTTGAGCAAAATTTGGTTCAGTTTCTGTTGGGCTTCTTGGAATTGGCTCCCGGCGCTGTCTTTCAAATGTTCCACCTGCCAGAGAAGCAGAAATAAAAACAATTTAAGGAAACAATGCAAGGCTATTCAGTTGGTAACCCAATGCAGCTAGTTCTCGACTTACGACCGCAATGGAACCTGCAATTTCTATTGTAAATCGTGATGGTCATTATCAATCAGAGATCGTCACCCAACCACACCCCAATATCCCCAATTGACCAGGGGGATGCTGCAATGGTCGTAAGGGTGAAAAATGGTCATAAGTCTTTTTTTTCCAGTGCCATTGTAATTTTGAATGGTCACTAAATGAATCATTGTCAGTTGAGGGCTATCTGTACCTTGGATTAGAACAGAATAGAATAACACAGTTAGAAGGGACCTTGAAGGTCTTCTAGTCCAACCCGCTGCTCAGGCAGGAAATCCTGTACCATTCTGGACAAATCTCTTCTGGTCCAGTTTCTTCCTTTTTTTAATTTTATTTTTTTATTCTAGAAAAAACATTTATTTGACATACATTTAAAACACACAAATCAACATATATATATGTGTGTGTGTGTGTGTGTGTGTTTTCTTAAGTTTGCGTGGGTATTTATAAGTATGGTATTCAGCTTTGTTCGGGTATTTTCCCATGTCATTATAGTTGTGCTTTTAAAGTTGTAGTGATGTTTTGGCAGAATCTCATCTGCCATCATCAATACACAATACACAAGCCTGATGATGGCAGATGAGATTACACCCACGCAGGTCTTGGTGTGTTCAGGTCTTTTCCCGTGTAAGATTGAGAGTATCTTGGCGACGTTTCGACGAGGTCCCACTCGCCATCTTCAGGCTGGTGCTTTCGGCTTCGTGCTTGTGCGAGCAAAGTGTGATCGCAGCTGCCGTCTCTCTATAAATACTGGTGGGGAGGTGTGGTGTGCTGGCTCTGTTGTAAGCGGGTTGGTTGGCTGTGTTGTTACTTCTTGATTGGTTGATGGAGTTGATGTTTGCAGATTGGTTGGCTTTTTCATAAGACCCTGTGTGGCTGAGGTACTGGCTGTGTGTCTATCAGCCTTTTGTGTTGTAACACACAGCCAGTACCTCAGCCACACAGGGTCTTCTAAAAGCCAACCAATCTGCAAACATCAACTCCATCAACCAATCAAGAAGTAACAACACAGCCAACCAACCTGTTTATATCTTATATCTCTCTGCTTATGCACATTAGGACTGGTTTGGCTTTTTTTAATTGCACTGTGTCCTGGCTGATTTGAACCCAGGGCTGACTTACCAGGTTGATCACATACTGGAGCTGGCCGAGCAAGTCCTGCGTGTTTTCCTGGACCACATGAAGCCGATTCAAGGAATGCCGGTAGACCCGGGAACGGAGTTTGCTAGAGAGGGAGCCCAGGCGGAGGAAGTAACTTTGCTGTCTGCGCTGCTCGTCCACAGAGGCCGGGCTGACACCCTGGACCTGGTTAGCCTAGCCTGCAGGGGACAAGTGGTGTGAAACCCGATCCCAGGAAGGATCAGCCTCGATGAGTTCAAACCACTGTCCCCCATCCAATTTTTCTTTCTTTTAATGGTCGGTTCTCCTGCTCCTAAATGAGTTGCCTGCAGATGAGATGGGTGGCCAACAAGATAGGGAAAGGAAGGAAGGAAGGAAGGGCGCATGAGGAATGAGCATAGCTTTGGAATCGAGAAGGAAAGGAAATCATCGCTTTGGGCATCGAGCGCCCTTCTGGCCAGTTCAAGCTCCCCAAACTCAAATCACAGGCTCAAGGATGCCTTGCTGAGAATGGGCCCAAAATTCAGTAACTGATATTAAAGGCTGTAATAACTGCACAAACAATAAACTAAGAAAAAGAAAGAAAGAGAAGGAAGGAAGGAAGATGGGTAGGCAGAGTTTTGGAGAATTGACTTTGGAAGCTGATTGGGTGCCCCAATCGGGTTTCTTACTGATGGATTGATTGCAACAAGCTGATTTACAATGTGAGAAACCTGGTGGTGCCTCTGCTCTTACCGAGTTCTTCTTCTGACATGGGAAGGTAATAATCCACCATCTCTTCCGTCTTATCCAACATGGTGTCCACCCCGCTGGCCACGGCTTGCCGGAGCAAAGTTGCCATCTCCACGCCCTCCTGGAGAGCCCCAGCACTCTGCACTTGACGGGCGGCATTGACCGTGTTGGACACCACTGATTGAGTAAGGTCAATGCCATCATTCATGGTCTCCTTGCCCAGGTTAATCATGTCAGCCGCGCGATGAGTTATGAGGCCCTTGGCTTCGCTGGCGGCGTTCCGGGCTGTGTTGACGGTGGAGCTCACCACGGATTTGGTCAAGGCGATGCTGTCCTGGACAATGTCCCTGGTAAGGTCAACGGCTTTGGTCACTTTCTGGGTCATGCGGCCCTTGGCTTCACCAGCTGCCTGGACAGTGGACGAAACCATCGTCTTGGTCAAGGTGACACCATCTTCAAAGACCTAGAAGGAGGAGGAAGAAGATCAAAGGCTGAGCAAGAATAATTGGGTGGCCATTCAATGGCAAGGAAGGTCTTGTTGTGGCCCACCAGCTGCCAGCAGAGCTGGCAGCAGTCTCAGACAGTGAGGAGGTTGGGGAGGAACATGGGCCAGTCCTGGAGTCTGGGGAAGGCTCTGATGAGGGCTCTGCATCGGAGGCAGAGATGGGGCCAGGGCCATCCGACAGTTATCAGCTGCCTTCGGAGTCGGAGATCAGTGCGGAAGAAGAACAGCTGGAGCCTGTTCCCAGTGTGCACATGCACAGAGCTGCCAGGAGAAGGGAACAGCTAAGAAACAAGGGTCAACTCAGGAGTAAAGACTCAGGTGGACGGAGAATGACCCCTCCCATAGTGAATAAAAGAGGAGTAAAAGGGGAGTGGAGTTTTGCAGGAGACAATTAGTTCATTTGGGTGAAGATCTGTTCCTGCATTCTTGCCAAGCATTGTCTGCTACAGTGTGGCATCTTGAAAGATATTGGCCTGGCAACTCTCAAAAGCCTGGTGAAGGTCTGTAGTTGTGAAATCTCTTGAAAGGCCGGGACTTTGCTGGATTGGAATTCACTGTATACTAAATAAAAGGGGTTTTATTGGGAGAAGGAGTTGTGTTGTAGGGGAAGCCCAGGTCAGTACAGGTCTCTCGTCAAAGTCCAAGGTGGAACTCATAATATTTGTGCAAGAATCAGAAAATAGTTGAGTTGGAAAACTCCCAGGTCAAATCAGAAAGTGACCCTGGAAAGTGACTTTATCCTTGAGTTACGACCAATCACTTCGCAACTGTTTAAAGTTACGACCTGCCTATAAAAAGGAAGTTATAACCCAGTTCTGAAGTTCAGACAATCACCTCCCTCCCTTAAGTAGTCCTCCACTTATGACCCATATTGCAGCTGCTTGTCATGATGGTTGTAAAACAGGTTGGTGGAGTGACACGTGTAGCTGTTTGACCGTGGTTTACAACAGTTTTGTCGAAAAACAGCAGTTATATCCCCTTTTTTGGACAAAACCTCACCCGTAGCAAACCATGAGTTTGCTTAATGACCTCAACATTCATTTAACAATTGCCGTGTTTGTTTAATGACTGCCTCAAAAAAGTCATAAAATCGGGGTGGAATCGCCCGACCAACCTGATTTACAACTGTCCTGAGTTACGACTGTCATGAGCTGGCTGCATTATGATTGTAAATTGAGGAACATCTGCATTTCCAAATTCTCTAAACTTGGTGGTTTTCCTGCAGACGTCTCATTACCGTGCAAGGTTACGTCATCAGTGCAAGGAGGAGTGAAGCTTGCAAGTAGTTTCTTTTTCCTATCACGATCTCTCTATAGATATTATAATATATTACAAGTTCCTGATAGATAGGAACTTGGTCAGCCAAGGGTGGAATTCCTTCATTGTTTCTTTATCGGATTCAGTTTCCTGCTTATCCGGATGTTAATTGCTGGGAAAAAAATGTGCTTTGCACTGTTTTCCTCCCTCGTCTTTTAATTGTACCTTTTCCAAAAGAATCTCTGGAACTATGGTGTTGAAAAGGAGCTTGGAGGTCATCCAGCCCAACCCTCTATGGATTGCCCTGATTCACTATATGATCAAAAACTCCAGTGATGAGGAAGGGGCTTCTTCCACTGACTGAGAACTCTGGCCATGAAGAAGGAGGTCCTATAAATATCTAATCTATATCCACATTCTTGAATTTTTTTCCCCATTTATCTAGTCTTACCCTCTGGAGTAAATGAGAATTACAGGTAGTCCTCTTTTTACAACAGTTCGTTTAGTGACCCTTCAAAGTTACCAAGGCACTGAAAAAAGTGACTTCTGACCGTATTTCACATGTATGACTGTTGGAGCGTCCCCATGGTCATGTGATTTACACCTGACTCACAGTTATGACGGTTGCAGTGTCCTGGGGCCATGTGATCCCCTTTTGTGACCTTCTGACAAGCAAAGCCAATGGGGAGGCCAGATTCACTTAACGACCATTGTTACTAATTTGACAGCTGACAGTGATTCACTGAAAAGTATGGCGAGAAAAGGTGTAAAATATTTATTTATTTATTTATTTATTTATTTATTTATTAAACTTATATGCTGCCCAACTGCCAAAGGACGCCAGCAAAGCTTATTTAAAAATATTCTCCCTTATAACAACATAAATTTTGGGCTCAATTGTGGTCGTAAGTTGAAGATTACTTGTAGTTTCAATCGTCTAGAACAGGGGTGGAGAAGTAATAGAGAGAGAGAACAGAACAGAATAGAGAACAGAGTAGAAAACAGAATAGCAAACAGAATAGAATAGAAAAGAAAATAGAATAGGATAGAAAACAGAATAGAATAGAATAGAGAATAGAATAGAATAGAATAGAATGGAAAAGAATAGAATAGAAAACAGAATAGAATAGAAACAGAATAGAAAAGTGAATAGAATAGAATAGAAATAGAATAGAATAGAATAGAATATAGAATAGAATGGAATGGAATAGAATAGAATAGAATAGAATGGAAAAGAATAGAATAGAATAGAATAGAAACAGAATAGAATAGAATAGAAAAGAATAGAATAGAATAGAATAGAATATAGAATAGAATAGAAAATGGAATAGAATAGAAAATAGAACAGAAAATAGAATAGAATATAGAATAGAATTCTTTATTGGCCAAGTGTGATTGGACACACAAGGAATTTGTCTTTGGTGCATATGCTCTCAGTGTACAATGGCCCGTTTACAACTCATGGACTTCAACTCCCAGAATTCCCCAGCCAGCAAGGTGTGTTTTGGGGAACTTTGCTAATTTATCTTACCTGGTAAGTTGGTTGTTGAAGAATTGGCAGTTTTTTCTCCAGACTGTCCAATCCTTTGCAAGCATACTCATTCACGGTTGCAACTAGGAAAGTGGGGGAAGAGGGGGGAAACATTTTAAAACTTTTGGCTTTAAGTCAAACCAGCCTCGCATTATGTTTCAGTCTGAAACGCTGGTATTCTTTCAGATTGAAAAGAAAACCCCCATTCCCTAATATATGGCAATTTATTTAAAATTATTTAGGTCTTCCATTTCTTGATTCTTGTCGAAAGAGCTAAAAGGGTTCCGATTTGGCTGAAAACACCCTCTTTTTAATCAAAGAAAAGTGGATTGGGTGTTGTTTTTTTTGTTTAAAAACCCAACGTAATTAAACGGAGAAAAGATGATGTGAATTCTAAATTAGTTCAGATTTCTTAAGAAGGCATTTGCAAAACAGGGATTTTCGCGAAAAGGTTTTTGCTGGATCTTTTACAGAATTGCACAGACCAGGCGGCCTTTGACCTTTTCTCCAGAGATCCAAAGATTCTGCTCAATTATTCAATCACAAGTTCAGCAGGAGCAGGGCTGGCCTACTCCTGGTTCACCCAGTTCACATGAACCGGTAGCTAATTTTATGGCTGTTTTATGGCTGGTTCGGTTGAACCAGCCAATCCTGGCCCTGCCCTGCCGCACTCCACCCACCCCTCCCAGGAGTCGCCATGTAGTCTGTTTTGGTTGCCAGGTAAGTGCAGGCCCGTGCGGAGGCTCGGGGAGGGCCAAAAGTGGGCCTCCTGGAGGCTCCGTAAGGCCAGAAATGGGCCCATTTCCAGCTTCCAGAGAGCCTCCGGAGTCAGTGGAGGGTGAAAATGGCCTCCACCTCCTGCTGTGGTGCAGGAGGCTGACTAGGCCACGCCCACCATGGCCACTGGGGCAGAATACCCCTTGCTCAAATTTTGAAGCCCACCCCTGTGCAGGAGGTAATAAACGCCCCTGAATTAAACTGCCAAGCAGGAGAATGAGAGGAGGAAAAAAAAGGAGATGAGAATGTCCGATGCATTCCCTTCCGAAGAAGAAGACGGAAGCCTGGAGGGGAGGTGAAATGGGGTTTTGCCACGGAACGTTTACACCAGTGATGGGATTCAAACAAATTTACTACCAGTTCTGTGGGCGTGGCTTGGTGGGCATGGCTTGGCTTGGTGGGGGTGGCTTGGTGGGCATGGCAGGGGAAGGATATACTGCAAAATCCCCCTTCCCTCCCCACCCCACTCACCTGCTTTCCAGCTCCGTTCTCCTGGGCAGGGCAGCCAAAGGAGACGCAGCCAATCAGCTGGGACTCCATGGGAGGCAGAGAAGAGATGGGGGCGGGGCCAGTCAGAGGTGGGATTGGCCGGTTCTCCAAACTACTCAAAATGTCCGCTACCGGTTCTCCAGAACTGGTCAAAACCGGCTGAATCCCACCTCTGGTTTATGCCATGAGGACTAGAAATTTGACGGCAGCCAAAGGATGCTTGGAACTGGACCATGCTCGACCTTCTACCCTGAGTAAGGGTGCTGGAGACACCCAACTGGACTCTATAAAGGGGGCAGGTCAGGGCGTGGGCTGCTACCATTTCACCCCGGTTCGAGTGAACCAGTAGATAATTTTATCATTTTTGAGGTTCAGCAAACTGGTAAATCCCACCCCTGGTTGGCCCCGCCCACCCCACCCTTTCCAGGAGTCCCCTCATGGCACATTTTGGATGCCAGGTAAGTACAGGGCCTGCATGGAGGCTTGGGGAGGGTGAAAAATAGGCCTCCCAGAAGTTCCAGACAGGAAGGCCTCCGGAGGCCTGGGGAGGCCATCTTCGCCCTCACAGAGGCTCGAAGAAAGCTTCTGGAGCCCATGGAGAGTGAAAACAGCCCCCCTGACGTGGTGCAGGAGGCCGACTAGGCCACGCCCACCATGGCCATGCCTGTCAGGATTCCAGCAATCGCCCTCATTAAATCATGATTCTCGAGCCAAACTTCAACCAACTTCAAAGGATTCATTAGAGGCGACATACTGGCACTGCCCTGTATGAAGCCAACTCTGGCATATGTAATTTACAGTCCCCTGTGACCCTGTTTCCCCCCCTCCCTCCTGGGTGTGTCATCAATCAGATTCTCCAATTGAGCACATTCACAGGCTGGGTGTCATCAATCACGTTCTCCAATTAAAAGGCTGGGTGTCATCAATCACATTCTCCAATTAAATATATTCGCAGGCAAAAGCTCTGGTATTTTAGTTACAATAAAGATATGAGTTGGAATGTGCTTTTGCTTCCAAACTGCTGCACTCCTCTTCCAGATTTCCTTCCTCCCACCCCCCTTTTTTTATGGCAACCACTAAAACAGGCACAGGAATGTTTTATGAGCTGACAACCCCCACCCAACAACCAGGTACATTTGGACTCACTCTGCGGCTCAAGATGGGGCAGGAGAGGTTCGGCCCCGCCACGGGCACTGCCCACAGCCACCGCGGCCACCATCTCGACAATGTTGCAGGCGGTGTTGACGCAAGGGTAGGTTGTCTTGGCATACTGGTACACGGAGGACCAAACTTGGTACGCAGAGCTGACCAAGGGTAGGTTGGTGACCCTGGTCACGATGTTCTGGAGGAAAGCAAGAAAGTTGGACCTCAGCTGGATCCTGGCCCAAAAGATCTGTGGCTTCCAAAGATATACTTCTAGATTGCACGGACTACAACTCCCATCATCTCTGAACGCTGCCCTTTGTGTCTGGGGCAGATGGAAGGTCTCCATCTGGGGATCCCCCACTCCTTTTGCTATCTGGGTAGTCCTCAACTTACAACAACTCATTTCATGACCGTTCAAAGTTACACGTCCTCACATTTACAACGATCACCGTATCCTCCTGGGCACATGATTAAAATTTGGCCGCTTGCCACTGACATGGGGTTACGACGCTGGCAGATCACGCAAGCGGCATTGGCGACCGTCCCATCTGATGAGCAAAGTCAAGGGGGAAAGATGGATTCGCTTAACGACTGTGTGACTCACTTAACAACTGCTGTGATACCCTGAACAACCACGGCAGAAGGGACATAACCTCAGGCGTGGTTGACTTACAAATCGCCTGGCTTAGCAGTGGAAAATTGGCTTCCAACTGCGGTCGTAAGTCGAGGACTAGTTGTACTAAACTAGTGGTTACTAACTTAACCACAACTGATTAAGTTCGTGCCAGTTGCATCACAGCTTAATCAGTTGTGGTTAAAATGGGGGCTTCACAAATTGTGTTTTCCTTGAGAACTTCCATGAAAGACCGAGGACAAAAAAAAAGTTCATTACAGGAGATTTTCTATGGAAAAACCCATCCAGACATTATTATTTGTTTATGTGACACATTAACCCCCCATTGTGAAATTCAGCTCATCATTTTGTACATTTTGAACTGCATTTAAAAATAAATAGAACATTTTGTTTCTTCTCACCATAAGCAGAAGGACTTTTCCGGGACAACATTTGACCTTAACAGACAGATAGTCCTCGATTTATGACCACAATTCAGCCCAAAGTGTCTGTTGCTAAGTGAGACAGTGTTGAAAGTGAGTTTTGCCCCCAATTTTACAGCCCTTCTTGCCACAGTTGTTCAAGGAATCAATGGAGTTGTTAAGTGAGTGACACGGTTGTCAAATGAATCCTGTTTCCCCATTGACTTTGCTTGTCTGACGGTTGCAAAAGGACTCCGGGATACAACAACCATCATAAATATGAGTCAGTCACCAAGCATCTGAATTTTGATCACGTGACCGTGGGGATGGCTGCAGCAGTCGTAAGTATGAAAACTGCTCACGTCACTATTTTTAGTGCCGTTGTAACTTTGCATGGTCACTGTTATGGTCCACCGGCAGCCTGTGGAGAGGGCAGCAGAGTCGGACAGTGGGGAGGAATATGGGCCAACCCAGGAGTCTGGGGAGGACTCAGATGAGGGTCCTGCATCCGACACAGAGATGGGGCCAGGGCCATCTGGGAGTTATGTGCGGACTCCAGAGCCTCCAGAATCTGACATCAGCGAGGCAGAGGAACAGGGATAGCCTGTTCCCAGTGCCCGCTCGCACAGAGCTGCCAGAAGGCAAGAACAGTTAAGACAAAAGGGGCGACTCGGGAGTAAGGCTTGGAGATGACTGGCCCCTCCCATAAGACATAAAGGAGGAGCAAAGAGACAGGAACCTTTGCAGGAAGCAACTTTGTTCGTACTGGTCAGTTTGAAACCTGAAGCTCTGTGTTGAATTTGTGCTCTGGTTGGCCTTGTATAACTAATTGGAAATTTAGTCATTGGCAGCATTTTAAGGGAGATAAAGGTGGGTGCTTATCAGACTTATCCTGAAGGAGTTCGGCAGACTTCCATGGGACTATTTACAACTGTGTGAGACTCATTATGGGGCTGTGAATGATTAAAATTCACAGCCGTTTAAATAAAGAAAAAAGGGTTTTGGGACTAAGGTGTGTTTGTTAGTGTCTCCATAAGCCTTGGTCAGAACAGTCACTAAATGAACTGTCATAAGTCCAGGACTACCTGTAGAGGGATATCTTAAGTAAATTATGGATGAAATTGGGCACAACTTACTTGGCAATCCCTTACTTAGCAACAGAAATTTGGGTCCCTATTGTGTTCGTAAGCTGAGGACTACCTGTATTTGCATTTCTTTGCGATTTTGGCCAAGCATAGTCTTGGTGGCTAGCTTGGGATTACTGATCCCATCCTCCTCTGCTAGAAAACAAAGATCACGATGACAAGGAATGCTTCCAACCTAGCCAGAGGCATCAAGTTGGAGGAGGTGTGGCTGGAGTCTATAGATGCGCCATGGACTCCGCAAACAATGCAACAGTATTCCTGGTAACCATCATTTTCTGAACGAAGAGTTTGGAAACTGACCTCTGTCTTGGTAACATTCTGGTTCTCCCCTTCAGTGGCCATGAGGAACTCTGGTTGAACTGCAAGAGAACACAATCCGTAGTTTACCACCAATCCCTCCCCCTCCATCCATCCATCCATCCATCCATCCCTCCATCCACTTACAGTGTTTAACTGTCTTATCTATCCACTGATCCATTGATCCATTATCTTTCTCCCTCCTTCCTTCCATGCTTCTCCATGCATCCCTCTATCCATCCTTCACCCCTCCTTCCCTCCCTCCATCTATCCACTTATAGTACCTATCTTATCCATCAACTCATTGATCCATCATCCTTCCTTCCTCCTTCCCTCCATCCATCCATCCATCCTTCCATCCTTCTCTCCCTCCCATCCTTCCCTCTGTCCCTCAATCCTTCCCTCCCTTCCATCACCTCATCCCTCTTTCCTCATCCTCTCCTCCTCCCATCATCTTCTCATCCCCTCCATCCTCAAATTACTATCTTGACCATCCGATCCATCAACTATTGATCCATCATCCTTCCTTCCTTCCCTCCCTCCCTTCCTTCCTTCATCCTTCCATCCTTCTCTCCCTCCCTCATTCCCTCCCTCCATCCTTCCCTCTGTCCATCAATCCATCAATTTCTCCACCCTTCCTTCCTTCCCTCCCTTTGTTCATACATGCATGCATCCATCCATCGACATGGCATAAGAAAGTAAATTAATATGGTTGGTCACACAGTCAGCCACATGTTCAGATTAGATTTGGCATCTTTTATCCATCCATTAAATCTTTCCCAAGAACCTGGGAACAGACAGATGTGGAGGCCGGAGAGAGTTATGTCAGCTTTTTGAGTCAAGCTGCCTTTTGCAATTGACCGATGGGAATTTGTCAATGCTGATGGTGTTTATGTGATGCTCCAGTTATTTTAGGTTTGCACCCAAGGTGCCTGATCACTATCGATCCTATCTTTCCTTTCTTTCAACACAGTCGTTCTATTTCCATTTGCAGGTCTTTCTATATTTTGTGACCTTCTCCACTCCTTACTCTTTCTCTTCTGCTGTCTTCAGTTAATGCCACATCTACTATCCAGATTTTTATGTCTTTCTTATCAACAATTGTTAAGTTTGGGGTGTTACCTAGCAGAGGCCTGTCTATTAGGATTCTAAAATCCCAGAATACTTTAATATAAGTTTAAGTGACATTAGTAATTTAATAATATTTTAATGGTATTAAGTAACAATACAGTGGAGACCTTAACACTAAATTTAAGACAGAAATCTTTACTGTACGACAAAGATTGAAACAATCTGCAGTATTTTCCCCCTAAATGCTATATTTAGCTCTGGATGAAAAAGCTAAATAATTTTATGCTCATTAACCCTGACATTTCAAGTCCTAATTAATGCTGATAGAACATTTCTCTCCTTTTAAAAAAAATCTGCAATGATTCTAGATTATCCAAACATTAAAAGGGTCATCATCATTGCTCAATACTGTACAAATACCACTGCGTTGAAATAATCTGAATCTATTATGCATGGTTCACAGCAATATCATTAAAAAAGGAAAGAAAACTAGACAGTGTGCAGGAAACAAAGGAGATGGAAGGGCATATCCCGCAAAGGGGCAAATTTTGGGCTGGCTGGCATAAAACACTCTGACATGATGTCAGACATTGGACTGCCTGACATAAATATTTGACTAGGTTTCTGCATGCTGTAAGGTAAACCATGGTTTGCTGAAGTCCGGTGCTAGTGAGGCAAGTTCTTAAAAACCTCTATAAAATCCTACTAAGTAAGAGAAAAGTTTGGAGTTGTAATGAAAGAATTCTAGAGGTCTCAAAACCTAATCCAAGCAGCCTTTGAGTTATGGTCATTTATTTAACAACCAAAGTTATGATGGCATGGAAAAAAAGGGACTTACGACCAGTCCTCACACTTACGACTGTCACAGCATCCCTGCAGTCACAAGATCAAAATTCGGGCCCTTAGAAACCGATATCCATTTACGATGGTTGCTACGTCCCAGAATCACCTGATCGCCAATTTCTGACCTTCCGCCATCTTCCGACAAGCAAAGCTAATATGGGAAGATGGATTCGCTTAACAACTGTGTGATTCACATAACAACAGCAAGGATTCACATAACGTGACCCGAAAGGTTGCAAAATAGGGTCATTTAACGATGGTCTTGTTTACTGTTCTGGACAGAAATTTTACTTTCTGGAACATCTTCATAGCGGAGGACTCTAATGAACTGTAGTTTATGCTGGGGTCTCCAAACACATAGCCCTTTTAAGACTTGTGAACTACAACTCCCAGAATTCTCCAGCCAACATGGCAGGCTGAGGAATTCTGGGAGTTGAAGTCCACAAGTCTTAAAGTTGCCAAGTTTACAGCAATGCTGGAACTTCCTGGCAACCCCAGAGAATGTTCAGAGTTGACCTAATTGTCTCCAGATCATATTTCAAGAAATTTTGCTGGAAGAACTGGAAAACAGTTCCTTTTCCTGCTTTACAGGTAGTCCTCAAACTTACGACCACAACTGAGCCCAACATTTCTGTCATTAAGGGAAACACTTGTTCAGTGAGTTTTGCCTCGTTCTACGACTTTTCTTGCCACGTTGTTAAGTGAACCACTGCAGTTGTTACATCAGTGACACCGTTGCTAAGTGAATCCATCTTCGCCATTGACTTTGCTCGTCAGAAGGTCGCAAAAGGGGATCACGTGATCCCAGAGACACTGTGACCGTCGTCAGTATGAACCAGTTGCCAAGCAGCTGCATTTTGATCACATGACCCTGGAGATGCTACAAAGGGGGCAAGTGTGAAGAATGGTGCTAAGTCACATTTCTTCAGTGCTGTTACAACGTTGAACGGTCCTTAAATGAACTGTTGTAAGTCGAGGACTACCTGTATTAATGTGGCAGTCCAATCCTGACATCTTCTGGGGAAAAAAACCCACAGCAGAATAACAGAATAACAGGGTTGGGAGGGACCTTAGAGAATCTTCTAGTCCCATGATGGTGACCCTATAGCACGCGTGCCACAGGTGGCATGCAGAGCCATTTGTGCGGGTACGCGAGCCCCAGCCAAATTTACCTGCACTGCGTATGCGCACACCTCCCAGCTGATTTTCGGCCCTTTTTCGCCCTCCTGGAGGCTTGAGGGAAGCCTCCGAAACCTTTGGAGGCCGAAAAATGGACCTTCCAGAAATATTTATTTATTAATGGGATTTATATGCCACCCTATCTCCCGAAGGACTCAGGGCGGCTCACAACAGTAAAAAACATACAATACAAAAATTTAAAATTTAAAAAATATTAAATAGAAATCCCCCAAAACATTAATTAAAACCAGCAACAGTGAATATACACTAATAAAACCAATTTAAAAAACGCCTTCAGTCCAGGTCGGCCTGTTGAAATAGCCATGTCTTCAGGTCGCGACGGAAGGATCGAAGGTCAGGGGCCATCCGCAGCTCCAAGGGCAACTGATTCCACAGGGTGGGCGCTCCCACAGAGAAGGCTCTCCCACTGGCGGTCGCCAGCCGACACTGCCTGGCCGATGGTACCCTGAGGAGGCCCTGCCTGTTGGAGCTCACGGGACGCTGGGCAGTCGTTCCTGGCAGTGGATGTTCCCGCAAATACCCCGCAAATGCCAGAAGTGCCAAAACGGTCCCGTTTTCAGCCTCCCAAGAGCAAAAACAGCACACCACAACATAAAAGGTTCGCCATCACTATTCCAGTCCAACCCTCCGTTCAAGCAAAAGACCCTATTCCATTTTGGACAAACGGTTGTCCAATGCCTTTTTAAGAACTTCCAGTGTTGGATCATTTACAACTTCTGGAGGCAAGTTCTTCCACTGATTAATTATTCTCACTGTCAAGAAATTTCTCCTTAGTTCTAGGTTGTTTCTCTCCTGGATTAGTTTCCACCCATTGCTTCTTGTCCTGCCTTCTGGTGCTTTGGAGAATAGCTTGACTCCCTCTTCTTTGGGGCAGCCCCTCAAATGCTGGAAAGCTGCTATCAAGTCACCCGTACTTCTTCTCTTCATTAAGACCAGACATACCCAATTAGCTTTGTAGGATGCCAATGGCTGACGAATTGCTTCAGAATGTGACCAGTGATAATTCTCAAGCATGTGAGCAGGGGTGGGCATGCATGGGAATAGATCAAAGCAGCTATCAATCCATTCCACATTTTCAAAGAGGCAGTACCCAGCCCAGAAGGCTAGATCTTCAGATACCAAAGGTTGAGAAGACGGAGTAGGGATTGCAATCTGTAGGAGCCCAACCCAACTAACAGCTGTGGGGGCCTTTCACCAGCACAGAGAGCATTGGGTTGCATGCGGAATCAATCAGCATAGAGCTGGAAGGGACCTCGGAGGCCTGCTAGTCCAACCCCCTGCTGCAGCAGGAGACAACCTACCATTTCAGACAGGTGTCCCAAAGGTGGACTTTCTGGTTATTCTTTGAAGGCGTTTTGCTCCTCATGCAAGAAGCTTCTTCAGCTCTGACTGGATGGTGGGGTATGGAAGGTTTTATACTCCTTGCAGACAGCTGGTCATTTGCATCCCTTTTAGAGAGTCATTGAGGCCACTTGGAGATTTATTTATTTATTTATTTATTTATTTATTTATTTATTTATTTATTTATTTGACTTGTATGCCGCCCCTCTCCAAAGGGACTGCTAACAACTAAAAACCGACAATAAATTAATTACCTAAAATAGTATTAAATATTACAAGCCAAATTCCTCTAAAACCCACAGATCCTAAACCAAATTTAACACACACACACACACACGAGGTCAGCACAGCCCGGCCTGTTCGAAGAGCCAGGTTTTCAGATCGTGGCGGAAGATATGAAGGTCAGGAGCCAAACGGAGTCCCAGGGGTAGTTGGTTCCATAGGGCGGGGGCCGCCACAGAATAGGCCCTTCCCCGGGGGACCACCAAGGGACATTGAGTCACAGACGGCACCCTGAGGAACCCCTGCCTGTGGGCCCACACAGGGCGGTTGGCACTTGATGCCGGTTAACCCTGAGTGTACAGAAAAACCTCCAAGTGGCCTCAATGACCCTCTCAAAGGATGCAAATGACCAGCTGTCTGCAAGGAGTATAAATCCTTCCATTCCTCACCATCCAATCAGAGCTGAAGAATGGATGAGGAAGCGAAATGTCTTCAGAGAAAAAACCAGAAAGTCCAGTTGTCTCCTGAAAAAGCACCTTTGGGACAACCATGACCTTGGATGACAGAGAATCTCCATAGACTTTCAGACAGGTGGGTGTCCAGTGATGAAGCACCTACAATCACTCATTGTAATCACTCACGGTGATTAGAATAGAATAGAATAGAATAGAATAGAATAGAATAGAATAGAATAGAATTCTTTACTGGCCAAGTGTGATTGGACACACAAGGAATCTGCTCTCAGTGTACATAAAACAAAAGATACATTCGTTGAGAGTCAAGAGTCATCAGGTCCAACACTTAATAATAGTCATAGGGTACAATAAGCAATCAAATCATACTACCGTGTTTCCCCGAAAACAAGACACTGTCTTATATATTTTTTGGCTCCCAAAAACACACTAGGTCTTATTTTCGGGGTAGGTCTTATATTAGGGCAGGTTTAGAAAATAGTGCTAGGTCTTACTTTCGGGGTAGGTCTTATTTTCGGGGAAACACGGTAGGAAACAGTCAATATAGATCGTAAGGATACAAGCAACAAAGTTAGTCATACAGTCACAAGTGGGAGGGGATGGGTGATAAGGAGCGATGAGAAGATTAATAGTAATAGTAGTGCAGACTTTGTAAATAGTTGGACACTCACACTTCCACTGCATGTTATTGTCTATGCAAGATCCTGACACTGATCCCAGGGAGGGAGAGAGAGAGAAGGCGGAAGGACAACGTGGACCTGTTAGCCAATTGTTTCTGCTCCATGTCACAATGCAGCAACCATCCAATTGATGTTCATCCAAGAGAGTGAATCACAGTTGGAGCCAATCCATGGGAACATTCTCCAACAAGAAAGCCTTTTTTTTCTTCTCATCTTCAACTGCAGCCAGGTAGAATATTTTCTTAGAAATGAAATTGCTCTCAAGTCCATGATGGGAGAGGTCAACAATACAGGAAAAGCCACAAACTTCTGCAACTGGGTGTGTTGGTGTGTCAAATGCATTTGTTGGGCCTCCAGGACTACCAAGATCTTGGCTCTGATCTGGCAACATTTCCTTACAAAAGTCTACAGCTGGGACAGCAGCGTGGCACTTCCATGCCTAGGGATAGTCTACCTTGGATTATTAGTTGCTGAAGATAAATAACTCAGGAAGGTCACCATCTCGCTTCCAGCGTCTTTGAGGGACGTCACCCAGCCTCCTGGTTGGCTCAGAAGTCTAGGAGGATCATAGGTCACATCCAAAATGTAGGGCGCGAGACTTAGTGAATAAACTCCTCCATGCGTAGGCGCAGTCTACCTTCAACGACCAAGTGCTATGGGTAAGCAACCTCAAGAATGCTTCCACCTCACCGCTCAGCTGGATTTGCAGATCAGGTGTACCGTTTGGGCGTGAGAAGAATGTTTTGGGCCCAGGACAAAGAGAAGACATCGTTCTTGTCTTGCAAGAATTTGGAATTTGTTGGGAAAGGAACCTGTTTTTCCAAATGCCCACCCACGATTTTTTGTCGCGTTGAGCAACTTCAAAAACCAGCACGCAAGGTTGCTCTTGGTCTTCTTTGTGACTCTTTCTCTTGCACCATCCCTTCCACGGTCATCTTAGCCAAGAGAGAAGGAAAGAAGTCTTCAGAAGAAAACTTCTCCATGCCTGGCTGAGAGGTGATCTGGGCTGGGTTCCTTGGTTACACTCCTTAAGGTCCATATTTCCCCCCAAATATGTGGTGATAAAGTAAAGGTAAAAGTTCCCCTTGCACATACATGCCAGTCGTTTCCGGCTCTAGGGGGCGCTGCTCATCTCCGTTAAAAAGCCAAAAGCCAGCTGTCGAAGCGTCTCCGTGGTCATGTGGCCGGCATGACTAAATGCTGAAGGTGCACAGAACGCCGTTACCTTCCCACCAAAATGGTCCCTGTTTTTCTACTTGCCTTTTTTTTTACATGCTTTCGAATTGCTAGGTTGGCAGAAGTTGGGACAAGTAACGGGAGCTCACTCCGTGACACGGCGCTAGGGATTTGAACCACCGAACTGCCGACCTTTCTGTTTGACAAGCTCAGAGTCTTCGCCACTGAGCCACTGTGTCCCTTTTGTGGTGATACGTACTCCTGTATTTCCAAGAAGAAGTTAGAGATCCCACATTGATGTCCCAACTTTCAGACTTTTTGTATAGAAATGTTGCTAGACCACAGCCAGGTTCTTTGTAGTCCTGGAGGCCCAACAAATGCATTTGATACACCAACACACAAAGGTCCCAGTTGCACAAGTTTGCAGCTGTCCTGTATTGTTGGTCTCTTGCAGCTGAGTCACTTTCTGAAAAAGCCCATTGCATCACCTGTCATATATATATATATATATATATATGAGATATATATATATATAATAGATGAGAGATGATGAGAGAGAGAGAGATGGATAGAGAAATAGAAAGATAGAGAGATGATAGATAGATAGATAGATAGATAGATAGATAGATAGATAGATAGACAGACAGACAGAGATGATAGGTAGGTAGGTAGAGAGGGAGGGAGGGATAGAGAAAGAGATAGATAGGTAGATATAGATAGATGTTAGGTAGGTAGGTAGGTAGAGGGATATATATATATATATATCAGAAGAACGAAGCTGAAGACACCAGCCTGAGGATGACGGATGAGATTTCGTCGAAACGTTGCCAAGGTATTCTCAATCTTACACGGGACAAGACCCGAATACACCAAGACCTACATACCTTTACCCATGAAAATCTACAAAAACAAATGTGTGTGTGTGTGTGTGTGTGTGTGTGTGTGTTTTCATAGATCTTCACGGGTACAGGTATGCAGGTCTTGGCGTGTTCGGTCTTTTCCTGTGTACTCTCAATCTTACATGGGAAAAGTCCTGAACATACCATGACCTCTGTGTGTGTGTGTGTGTGTTTGTGTATGTATGAGAGAGAGAGAGAGATGATGGATGAGAGATGATGAGAGAGACAGATAGATAGAGAAATATAGAGATAGATAGATAGATAGATAGATAGATAGATAGATAGATAGATAGATATAGGTAGATGGATGGATGGATGGACAAACAGATGGACGGACACACATCCATGGATGATAGATGGATGGATGGATGATAAGATCCAAAAAGATCTTGACAAACTTGAACGACGGGCCATATCCAACAAAATGAATTTTAATGTGGAGAAAAATCGAATACAGATTAGGCGAGACCTGGCTCAAAAACAGCAACTGGGAGGGGGACCTTGGAGTCCTGATGGACGATCCCTTAACCTACGAGCCAGCCGTGTGCAGCAGCAGCAGCCAAAAAAGCCAATGCAATCCTGGGCTGTATAAACAGAGGCATAGAACCAAGATCACGTGAAGTCTTAGTACCGCATTATAAAGCCCTAGTAAGACCAGACCTGGAATACTCTAACCAATTTTGGTTACCATACAACAAAAAAGATGTTGAGACTTTGGGAAAAGTCCAAAGAAGAGCAACTAAGATGATCAAAGGCCTGGAGACTAAAACATAGGAAGAATGGCTTCAGGGTTTGGATTGGACTGGTCTAAAGGAAAGAAAGTGGGGCATGATAACAGTGTTCCAGTATTTGAAGGGCTGCCACAAAGAAGAGGGGATCAAATTATTCCCCAAACAACCAGAAGGCAGGACAAGAAGCAATGGGTGGAAACTAATCAAGGAGAGAAACAACCTGGAATTAAGGAGAAATTTCCTAACAGTGAGGACAATTAACCAGTGGAACTGCTTGCCTCCAGAAGTTGTGGGTGCTCCAACACTGGAGATTTTTAATAAGAGTCTAGATAGTCACTTATCTGAAATGGTATAGATTCTCCTGCTTATACCGAGTTGAGGTGGACCGGTTCCTATCGTGGTGTGGAGACAATAACTTGGTCCTCAACACCAATAAGACCAAGGATATATAGTGGACTATACAGAAGGAACAGATCAGACATCCAGCCCTTGCTTCTCAAGGGAGACTGGGTGGAGCAAGTGGCCAGTTTTAAGTTTCTGGGTGTTACCCTAAAAGAGGACCTGACTTGGGGGTGCTCCCATTGCAGCCCTGGTCAAAAGGGCCCAGCAGAGATTCTACAACCTGAGACTTCTCAGGAACAACAACTGAATGAAAAACTGCTGGTGACCTTCTACCACTGCACCATAGAGAGTTTCTCAACTTACTGCACCTGTGTATGGTTTGCCACTTACACAGTGGCAGATAGGACAGCGCTCCAGAGGGTGAACGTCATTGCCCAGAGGATCATGGGTTGCCCTCTCCCCTCTT
>SOZL01000081.1:0-15572 GCA_009733165.1 Naja naja | reverse complement strand
TTATACAACTGTACAATGTTAGAATAAATACATAAATATGTAATTTTTGTTCTACCCCATTTTTGTGAAGTACTATATACTTTTTTATAATGCAATTCCTGATACATCTTCAGCCCAGAGAAATGTATGCAGTACTGTACTAACAGGTGTGGGTTCTGTGTTTGCAGTCTTTCTGAGAAGTGTGGTTTCTCTTTGGGTGTGAGTGTGTATGTGTATGCTTGCAAAGCACTGAATTTTAAAAGGCACTAATGAAATTGTTGGAATATTCAAACACTTACCCTGCAGTGACACCAAGAGGTAGAAAACCATATGCTATATCATTTTACTGAATTATGTCAAGGATTGGACATGCTAAATCTGACTGCTGGCATCTGACTTTGTCCATTTGTAGGACACACCAATTCTTTTATTAGTGGTTCTTCTTATATCACACTATTATTTCTTTCCGCCAGTATCCTACATGCCAAAGATCCCTGATTCCAACTCTGGCATCACCAATTTAAAAAGTAATCTAGATAGCCAGAAATGGAACATACCTCTGGCAGGAACTCCTACAGAAATCCAGCAACAATTAGAGTAAGTGATGCTTGCTTTAATGAATCTAAGGAGCTTTCAGGTAACTGATGATATTTCTTCATGTGTATATGTATATAACCCCTTGACTGAGTGTGACAAGCTGGTATTTAGCCATGTCTTTTTTCTGGCTGGTCAAGTATCAAGATTTCTATGCAGAAGCCCCAAAAATGCTTTGTGTTGGCTTGTGCTTGCTTTGTTGATATAGTAAGTAAAGCTAGTTTGGTTATCGTGGGAAGGTTCTTATAGGTGATGGGAGAAGAGACAGAAATTGAGCTGGTATCAGAGGTGGTCTTGAAATCATCAGAGACAACTCTGGGAGAATTAATGCTAAAAATGGAACTGATTTGTTGTTGTTCAGTCACTAAGTCATGCCCGACTGTTCATGACCCTATGGACCACAAAATGCCAGCCCCTTGTCTTTCACTATCTCCTGGAGTCCTTCCTAACCCATACCTCCTGTGTCAATAACATAATTTAACTATCTCATCTTCTGCTGTCTCCTTCTTTTGCCTTCAATCTTTCTCCAATGAGACCTCCTTCTCATTTGTGGCCAAAGTATTTGAGCTTCAGTTTCAGTAGCTGTCTTTTCAAATACACTCAGAATTGATTTCCTTTAGGATTGATTGATCTGATCTCTTTGCCATCCAAGGGACTTTCAAGAGTCTTCTCCAACACCACAATTTGGAAACATCAATTTGTTGGTGCTCAGCCTTCCTTATGGTCCAACTCTCACCGCCATGAATTATGACTAGGAAAACTATAGTTTTGACTATAGAAATTGATATATTGACCATTAAATGAAATGGACTTAGGCAGTTATGACTGTTGAAGGTTTTGATTTTAATAAAGGTTTTGATTTTGGTTGGGAAATGTTGAGTAGGATAGGACAATATCCTAGTGCTGGTGGTTCAAGAGCAAAACCTGGAGAAATTTTTTGAAGCAAAGCATGGGATGTGAATTGAGAGAAAGGCTGAAGGAGACAAAGTATCCCTGGATATAATCTTCCCTACTAAAATAATCCCCAGGGATCAAAAGATGGAAATTCAAAGTATTATTGCAGATAGAGAAAAAAAGTTCTTACCTTCCTGAGAAAGAAAATAGTACCCAATCTCTGTCAGCCCTTCCTTAAGTCTAAAATTAGGAAACAGGTGGGTTGAAAAAAAGAGTAACTCACACATAAATTAATCCTACATTATAAATGGCAGATATTACTTTAGACTATTTTGAAACAGGAAAAAAATGTCCTTGCTTGCAGTTTAAACTACTTAGAGTTAAGGCTTGGTAATGGAGAATTCTTGACAGTGGAATGCAATGCAAATAGTTTGTTTCCAAAACAAGGCTTTAAAAAATGGCTCATGCTTTTTAATAAAAGGATTAAGAAATTCAAAAGACTTTCCTTTGCATTGTCTCATTTATCAGATCATATAAACTGGCTGCTTGTTCCGTCACACTTAATTAATGAAATGAATTCATATTCCACTATTATCTCATGGCTCTCTGCAATGTAGAAAATATGAAAAGACCAAAATCATCAATACCATCATTATCCATTGCAAACTGAAAACACAAACACTATGAACTGAAAATAAATACACCAACTAAATTAGAAGAGAATATTTGTAGCAGCTCAGGGTTGAACTGTGTGGTTCTTGGTGCTCCCTGACCTTGGTTATTTTCTTGCAGGTATTTCATTATCAAACAAGGTACTGGTTTCATCAGTGCTAGTAGGAAGGGATGAGCAAACCCCACTCTCTTATTAACATTGATGAGGTTACATCTGCAAAAAACAATCAAACTCAGAGAGCACCAAGGACCCCACAAAGCTAAATTGATAACCATAATAGTATAAAATATGAAGTAAAAGATGGTATTTCAGATAAATGTCACTAGAAAATCTCTAGAAAATGCTCTAGAAAATCTCAAGTTTTAATAACCTTCTGAAAACCATTGAAGAGGAAATTAACCTGATCTACCAGCATTGATACTGAGAAGCATTTGTCAATCCTGAAGCTGACCTGACTGAAGCCATTTTTGACAGCTTCACACTGGAACTGAGGGATAGGAGTGGGGATTTGAGATAGTTGGGATTCTGTAGCCAAAACAAAATATTTCCACTTGGGAACCAAGGACATCTCACATCTGGTCGGAGGAAGGCAGAGTGATGTCACCCAGCAGCCAGACCACAGCGTGATTGGACCACGTGACTGATAGTTTTGAAAAAGTGGGGAAATATTGACTTTTAATTAAATGGAGCGGAAGTCTCCAGAGTTGGTTTTCATCAGATTTGTGCCAATATGATATATCCAATAAAGCTGAGGAATCTACCTGCCTTGGAGTTTTGGATCTGCTTGAGAGGACACATTGCATTTTAGCCTTAGCTCTCTTGGAAGTCGAGGTTATGATGACGTTCTCCTTCAATGTTTCTAGCAGATTGGATTGATACATATTGTAGGAGACACTCTGTAGGTGTATTAGTATCTTTAAAAATATCTGCTGTTAAGACTTTCAGTACATGAGATCTTCAAAGGAGCTTCAAAAGACCCTCAGGAACTTTTCATTGTATCTTTCTGAAATAGGTGTCCATTGATAATACTGTATGAATTCACAGAAATATGATGCAGTAGTGTTAAACTTTACCAAGAGTATTTTGAAAACAACATGTCTAATATGATAATACCATCCTGGCTTTGACATCTAAAATTCTTAGAAATTTGTGGGTCTCCATTTTTGAATTCAGAATCCCAGAATGTATAGTTTTTTCCTGTGATCTGGCTTGGAATTTTTGAGCTTCCTATATGTACAGGAAGTGACATTTTGGAGTATAGGAAGTCACCTTTGAAAACTTTTATTCATCTAGGTCAGCATTGTTGAACACAATTGGCTATGGCCATCCAAGATTTCAAGCAGTTTTCCTATCTCTTATCTGAAGACGACCTGCATGAAAACACACATTCCATCAGCTTCCAAGATTTCTGACTTCTCTTACTCAGCAGAACTTGCAATGCCAATGTGTAGCAGAGATGACCTCATCTCCTTTCTTTCCTCACTGTCCTGTTTTGGTTCAAAAACAGCTGCCTTATTTGCAGCAAAGCAAAAACCCCATTCTGTCCGATTGTGAGTAGGTAATACATTGCAAATAATTTAGCCTCCTCTCTTTGAAAACAAGGCAACTTTTAAAACATCACCTATACTAATGGCACACATACACACATACACACAACAGGCCTGAGCATATGTCATTCCAGCAGCCCTCACCCTGTCAAAATGCCCCTGAGCGAATTCTTTCTCCTGGTTGGAAACAGCCATAGCTGCAGCAGTGAATGTTCAAGTTGTTAGACAGCAAGTATTTTGGGGGAGATGACAGCTGGCTTGTCAGATGTTAATGCTAAAGCACTTGTGTTTGTGCGTTACAACAATAATGTGTTGAGCTTTTATTTCTGCATTAGTGTATACAGGGCCAGGGCTGTGAAACTGCCTCCTAAAGGCTGTAGGGAAAACAAGATGAGTTTGTAATGCTTTCATTCATATTACTACAATCCCGCTCCATGTAAATTATCCGTGTTTCCATTTTGTTTGTATCACCCAGTATTTTCTTGACAGAAACATCTGCTGCCGAAGAGGAAATTTAGTATTAACTATTTGGAGGAAAATTAGTTACCTAAAAGGAAATATTTGAGTAGAAATGCTGGTCACGGTGGTATTGATTGGCATAAAGATTTACAAATAACTTTTTAAAAAAAAAGATAAACAATATAACAGATAACAGAATAACAATGTTGGAAGGGGACCTTGGAGGTATTCTAATCCAACCCCTGCTAAAACAGGATATCCTATACCATTTTAGACAAGCGGCTGTCCACTCTCTTCTTAAAAATCTCCAAGGATGGAGAGCCACAACTTCTGCAGGCAAGTTGTTCGACAGGTTAATTGTTCTCTCTGTTAGGAAATTTCTCATTAGTTCTAGATTGCTTCTCTCCTTCATTAATTTTAGGAGCCTTGGTGGCTCAGGCTGTTAAATGCCTGCTCTTAAGATCCAGCTGTCTACAATTACTGTAGGCTCGAATCCCACCAGGCTCAAGGTTGACTCAGCCTTCCATCCTTTTGGGGTAGGTAAATTGAGGACCCAAGATTGTTGGGGGCAATAAGCTGACTTTTAAAAATGCTTAGTAATAAGCAGGCATATACAATGGAATGAAGGCTATTGCTGAGCACACTGGGTTGTGCTCCAAAAATTGTAAGCCGCCCTGAGTCTTCGGAGAAGGGCGGCATATAAATGTAATTAAAAAAAAAAATTTCCATCCATTTTTCTTGTCTTGCATTCTGGTGCTTTGGAAAATAGGTTTTGACTCCTATTTGTATAGTTGATAGTTTAATTTAATTGTTTTTTAATGGTTGACACTGTAAATATACGTGCTTGACTTCTTCATTATTAAGTACACTACATAGAATACTGTTTGACAAAGAAATGTTCTTCCATTTTTCCTAACCAATTCCTTGATGGTGAGAGAGACCTGGTTTTTAAATTTGATTTCTAGGCATAAGAGGATTTTGAAGAAATTATCCATGAAACTTTATTGGGTATGAATGTGCAATGAAATGGTCTAAATGTCCTATTTCAATGGGCAATCATTTCTCCATCAGTTTCACAGTTTCCCTATTTTATCACATTTCTACTACATTCCAAAGAAGTTAGTCTCCTATAGTTTTTTCAGCAGTGGGACAGTGATTTGACTGATTGATTGATTGATTGAGTGAGTGAGTGAGTGAGTGAGTGAGTGAGTGAGTGACTATCATTCAATATCAAATTATGGGTACTCCATTGCTGGGGGCCTTCAAGAAAAGAATGGACAATCATTTGACCCAGACAGAATAAAGTCTCCTGCCTTGGTCAAGGGATTGGACTAGAAGACTCTGAGATCTCTTCTAACCCTATGATTCTATTATTCTATGCCTATGCATCATCAAATCAGTGTCCACTCTTAGCAACCATATAGATAGATCTCTTCCATGATAATCTATTCCTAATCTGGTCTAACAAATTTGGGTTGATTTGTTTGATGATCCATCAGTTTGTTTTCTTGGCTGTACACTCTATTCTCAGGAGTCTTCTCCAACACCAACATTCAAAAATGTGAATACTTCTCCCATCTTGCTTTTTCAAAAAACCAACTTTCTCTTCTGTAGGTTATCACAGGGAATACCATTGCTTCCCTACTCTGATCTTTGTAGGGATAGAAACATCATGGCATCTGAAAAAGTTCTCATTTTACAAGAATTTTAATAGCTGCAATATCAATATAACATGCTAGTTTGCTGTGTATTCCTTGACTGCTTGATTCTTTAATGTTGATGATTGATCCTAAAAGACAGGCATTATCTATTAATTTCAGATCTTCCTTATCAATTATGTCATTGAAAAAACTCTCCATCCTCTGAAGACAGTCAGAGAAAACCTCCATTTAATTTCTCTACTCATGAATTTGATGGCAATTTCAAATAGGTAATTCCTTTGTCTAGCACCACTTAATGATAAAAAAATGAGCTGATCAATGATTTCCAGTCTCCTGGGGAACTACTTAAAAATTCTTATGTATGAAGAAATCTCTAAATGCTTATGTCAGATTTCCTATGAATCACAGAGAATATGACAGGTGTAGCCCTGGCCAAGTTCTTAATTATTGCCTTACAATTTTGTGGAATGAATTAAGAATTAGGAGATAGCATGCTGGGGACTGGCCTGTGGATGGAATAATCAATATTTTTTAAAGATTATATATATATATATATATATATATATATATATATATATATATATGGTCTTGTCCGTGTAAGGTTGAAATATGACCGTTCAGCTCGTCGGGAGAACTAAGCTGAAGACACCAGCCTGAAGATGACGGATGAGATTTCGCTGCCAAGGTATTCTCAACCATACACGGACAAGACCAATACACCAAGACCATATATATATATATATATATATATATATATATATATATATATATATATAATAAAAGAATGGCATGCCATTCCAAATTATGGTTATAGACTCACATAGGGAAGCATGAAAGTAATCTACTTAGTGTTATGTCCATGCAAGCACTGACAAGGAGTGTTCCTCCGTATTGAGAGGAATGTGGGAAGTTTGGTTTGAAGGTATTGGCTAACAGCTAGGCAGATGCTATATAAGGAGGTTGCCAGCCACAGGAAACCAGTGGGATACTTTGTAGTGGTTACTTACCTGATTCAATAAACAATTGTTGTGGATCCTCAACTCCTTGTGTTACTTTGACCCCAACATAACACTTAACTAATGCTACTACATTGTCTCACTCAAGTACTCCATAAAATTAAAATTCAGCTAGTCAATAGCATTTAAGCAATGTATAAATGTATGTGGTTTAGTAAATGGAAAGTTATGCTGAAAAAAAAAATTGACAGCTTTTCTTCCACCAACCAACAACCAAAGAAGACAATTAGACTTTCAAACATATTTTTTTGGGAAATAAAAGACCATTCACCTGCATCTTTCATGTTTCACACTTAGTCACACTTATCGGTGTCTAGTAGCATGCACCAAAAATACAAAGGCAAAAACTATGTTGTATTTTAACAAGGTTTTGGTATTAGCTATTCATCTGCAAAATAAATTGAACTTAATGTTAACCTTAAGGAAGGTTGGCAGGCAAATGTGTTTATTTGATTGTTTATTTTCTGGCTTAACATATTGTTCAAACTCACCCTTTTTAGTTACAGTAGATTATATAGTTCAGTGTATTGTGCTCTCAGAAAATGAGTTTATTCCATAAGCAGGTTAAGCATACTTGATGAATTTAGAGTGGTAAACTAAACCTTTGAATAATGCCATAAATCAAGTGCTCCATTTGCCTGGACCCCTGCATGGTTGGAATTCCAGATCCATCATATGGCTTAGCTTTTTCTCCTTTGTGCATTAGACTCAGTCATAAAATAGGTCAGATGATATCAGGGCTTTATAGCATGCAATATCATAGGTAGGGTACCTACTTGCTGTGTTCAGAAATTGTATATGGTATTTATTGGATAGAGCTCATAATATATGAAAACAAGTTTTATGTAAATCATTAAGGATATTGTTATGGCATGTTATGCACAAGAAAGTTCTCAAGGTTGATTTTTGTTTAGCAATTCACAAAATGTGGACAAGTTTCATATCCATAAAGCATATTTTAGAATTTCTTCACGTCCTTCCCAAAGGGAGAGAAATACATAGCCATCCCAGCAAGATACAAATTGACATTTCATATGGAAAGTATTGACATCATTGTGACAATCTTCGATCAAGAAAATCCCTAGAGGACCACACTTCTTCAATGGACTCCTTTTCTACTTCCTGTAAATAAATATATTATGAATTGATTGAGGCTGCATCTAAAATGCAAGCAATCAAATATTCACCAGCTTGATTAGCCAAATAATTAAGCATTCCCAACACTTTTCTTGGGGAAACAAAAACAAAAAGAAATCTGAAATTACAATACTGATGGGAGATAATAGAAATTTGCTTTCTGATATTTGAAGAGCTATCCGATGCTAAAATAATATGATCATACTGGTACAAAATGGAAAAGTATATTCTTTTTTCCAAAGGTAATGGGAAAATAGTTGGAAAACTAGCTGAGTTTATTCTATTTATCTGAAAGAATTTGAACTAAAAGGAAGAAAATATATATTTTACTATACAAGATAATATAAAAACATAATTAGGAAATTACAGTATTGTGTTTTAAATTGTATTATGCATTATAGGAAGAACAGGATTGAATTAGTCCTTTCTCTTCCATCTGCTTAGGGATTTTGGTCCACAGGGTAAAATGTGAACAGGAAAAAACATTCTATTCATTTCTCTTCTCCTAGTAAGTCATAAACCTTCCAATAGTACTATTAATTTACACAGAACTTCAACATTTTGTAGGGACATAGGAAATTTTCTTCAGTCCGAGTGAGACTATTTATCCAGTGTTTCTCAACTTTGGCAATTTGAAGATGTGTGAACTTCAGCTCCCAGAATTCCACAGCCAGAATTCTCCACCTGACCTTGTATAATCATAGAAACTATGCACAGTTAGAACTGTGATAAGTTATTACCAGAAAATTTTAGGAGTATAAAGTAAACAAAACTGGACTCATATTTTGGGCATGCTACATATAGTATGTTGAATCCATGGCTTCACAGTTATCCAGGAAAGGTTTGATACTATTTATGTATTTGTAAATGGAGTGGCACAGTGGCTTAATAGTGAAGATCCTTGGCTCCAATTTGGAAGGGTGAGAGTTCAATTCTAAGTAATGGCAGACAAAGAAAATTTATCTGCTGTGAACACTGCATGGCATCAGGAAGGGCATCTGGCCAGTAAATGCTCAGCTCCATCCAGTGGCCCCCACTCTATCCCTAAATTAAGGAATTACAGTGTCATAAAAGGGAGTTTATGTATTTGTAAAAAGACTGTGTATACTAGACAGAGTTAAGAGAGACAGAGGAAAAAATTATTATAGGGATGATGGGATCTGCATGTGTGAATGGAAAGATTAATCCAGAGGCAAGATGGAGTGCAATGGTGGAGTTGACCTGCTCTTTTAAGAAATAAAATATGTTTTGTAGGATAAATTTCCTAATTTGAGCTAAATTTTGATTTCCAGCAATATATGAAGATAAATTTGTTTCCTTATGTTTGAGTGAGGCTTACCTCTTTCATTTCTCTCCAAATAGGCCAGATTCACTGTAAGATTAAGATTTAATTAAAAACTATTCCTATCTACAAGAAACATGATGCTATAAAATAAATGAATTGTTCTTGTAGATGTTCTAAAGGTAAGACTGTTGATAACTGAACACAGACTATACTCCTGGGAACCATTTATGAGGGAGAACTATGGGTGGTTGTCCTGAAGAAGAGAAGTTTAGTTTTAGCTATCCTAAATATCTTTCTTACAACAGTCATTCCATTTTCTCATGCAACCTTAGCAGTGAAATTTAGTTTTCCACACAATTTTCCTGGTATATAGAATTAGGTATAGGTAATCCTCAACTTACAACCACCTTTGAGACCAACATTTCTGTTATTCAGCAAGACAGCTGTTGAGTGAGTTTTTCCCCATTTTGCAACCTTTCATGCTAAGTTGTAATGTGAATCATTGCAGTTAAGCTTGTTAAGTTAGCAACACAATTTTAATTGAATTTGAGTTCCTGATTGGCTTTGCTGATCAGAAGGATGCAAAAGGGATCACATAACCTGGGACACTGCAACCATCATAAATATGAGCCAGTTGCAAAACTCCAAGTTTTGATTACGTGACCATGGGGATGCTGCAACAGTCATAAGTGTAAAAATGGTCATAGGTCATTTTTTCCAGCTGTTTTAACTTCAAATGGTCATTAAAGGAATGGTTGTAAATTGAGGACTACCTGCATTTGGAGAGGTAGTTTGTTCTTTCTGAGAAGACATCAGATTTCCATGTGTGAGGGAGAAAAGGGAATCCTCTGGAAAAGGATCATGCTTGAAGCTGGGAGGCTTGGTCTGTCATTCAGATCCTATGAATATAGAATTGCTAATGTGCCAGTCTGATCTGATATCTAGTAGATTAAAAGAAAACTAAATGGATTCCTTATCCTGTTAGAGTCTTCCTTTGATCTACAAAATCCACAAGACTTTTTTAATTCTTGATCCCAGTGAGAGAGTGCTAGCATTATTTTAACTCAAAAGATGACCCAACAACACACATAATTTTAATTTTGATCCGTCAAAATTTCAGATAGCATATAGTGCTGGATTTTCGCTTTAATCCAAAAGCCACTTTATCTGAGCCGCGTGGCACAGTGGTTAGAATGCAGTCCTGCAGGCTACTTCTGATGACTGCCGGCTGCCTGCAATTTGTCAGTTCGAATTTCACCAGACTCAAGGTTGGCTCTGCCTTACATCCTTCCAAGGTTGGTAAAATGAGGAGCCAGATTGTTGGGGCAATAGGCTGACTATGTAAACTGCTTAGAGAGGGCTGTAAAAGCACTGTGAAAGACTATATATGTCTAAATGCTACTGCTGTGCTATCTCACTGAAAACTTATTTTAATTTGTAATGCCCTAAACTATTTCTTCCCACCCTTTGTTTCCATTGCATTTTCATGAATGAAGGTAAATATACATGACCCAGGATAATGTTGCAGGATCGAGCTTTTGAGCTTTCAGACTTGTGCTGAAGCCCATTTTCAGGGAACTTCTATCTAACTAGGGAGGCTAGAGAGAAGCTCCCTGAAGATGGGCTCCAGCATGAGTCTCAAAGCTTGGAATATAAAACCTATGGTCCTGGTGATTGATCCAGATTGGATCCATTGCATTTTCCCCATGCTACCTTAGATTGTACAGGGGGAGGGGAACCATGGCCTCACTATGTTCATTTCCTTAGACAATGATTTTTCCATTTAGATGGAGAAAAATCTAGTATTTCTATTAAGCCTAAACAAAGTGCTAATATAATTCCTCAAGCAGTATATAAAAAATTCATTATCCCTTTGAAGGCTAAACAAGTTGGAGCACCAGCAGAATAATGCAGTGGATCTTACGATCAGCATCTCTCCTGAATTGTGTGCTGCATGCGCAGATGTTATTTATTGATAACAAAACTCAAGAAAATGCCTGCTGGTATTCAGTGTTTATTAAAGTGGACCCTAGAGGCATTAGAGCAGAGATCGCTGTCCTCTGTATGAAAAAAAAGCCCTATTGCATATATTGCATAACATTAATTTTATAAATCTATTTCTTAAGCCACCAGTCCCTCAGTGTGATTAGGATATAGATTTTCACAGTATAAGGAATACCACATCAGATTTCTTTGTAATGTGATGGAACCCCTACTGTGTATGAAATGAAGGAGACCACATTTTTAGCAGCTCCTGAGGACAGAACAAAATTAATCAGCTCTAAAGGTGACCAGCCTATGCCAGTTTCTCCATTATTTAAAGCTATATAGATAGAGATATAGACAAAACCTCCTATGCAATTCAAAAATATTTTCCAGGGGAAAATGACATATATTACAATTTGGAGGATATGGAGGTATGCTGTTGAAGAGGTTGGAGCCAATTGAGGTAGAAGCTCCAAGAAGCCAGAAAATCCTGGGATGGAACTATTCTTTGGAGAGAATCCTTTGAACCTGTCTCCAGATTCCTGAGAGCTCTAATTCTGATACAGAATCATCAGCTAAGATGCCAGCTAGCTCTGAAAAGGTGCCTAAAGACATTCCTGGATGAAGCCACCACTCAAACATAAACTCAGATCTAAGATCATCCCCAACTGAAGACCTGATTCCATAAGAAAGATAGTCAATGCATGTCAAAGGGTCTATATTCTTGGTTTCATTCCCAGGATTCTATTCCAAGAACCTATCAAGATGTCAACAATTTATAGACTGTTTCTACTTGGGTGAAAGCCAAAGAATTACCGTATTATAATCAAATAATAAGGAAAGAATAATACTAGACCTGGTTTTCCACAATGGGCCATTGATACATTTGCAGCACCTGAACTGATATGGGTTGGGTGGAATATTATAGAAGAGGAATAAAAATACAGAGAGAATGTAATCAACTTGGTCTAACATAACAAACATGTTTTATTTATAATATAAAATGTCAAACTTTTTTAAAAGCACCTCACATTGGTATTTGATTTATATTTTATCAGTTTGATATAATATATATATCTTAAACAAAAATGTGAACATAATGAGAAGAACACAAACTCTAGAAGGAAATGTTAATTTATATCATTCTTCACTGCAGAACCTATTCTTTTAATGTGCTCTCCTTTCTATTCAGCCATTGGCATTCTCATTGCTTGGAGTTCTGCAGCATTGGAATGATAAAAACTGAACTAGCAGATCTTTAGGTCTCTCCTAATCCTTCCATTCTATGATTCTTCGATTCCATGATCAGTGTTGGCTAATAAATTGTTTAAACTTCAGTAAATGCAATCCACTCTTAGTTTATTCAGTGGTGGGATTCAATTTTTTGTTATTAAAGATTTTTATTTTTAAGAAAAACAAGTACAGACAAAACATAAAAAACATAAAACCATCTTCCATTTTATATACATATAATGCATCAGTTGGTTACAAATCTTTTGTGCTATCCTTTCATAGTCATCACTCACAGTTTATATAGATTCTCACATTGTCAATCTAACATATGCTTATATATTTATCAGTTATTAATCATTCATGACTAAACTATTTATTCCATCATTTATACGAGATATTCTCAATTTTGTTATAAAGTTTATATTACACTTTCATACAATGGTTATATATTGTATTTTATATCAATTTATTAAACATCTATTATAAGATTTCCTGATGTATTACATTACCATGTCTTTTTATCCAACCATTGATAAAACAAATCCCATATCATGTAAAATTGTTTATCTTCTTGTTCTCTAACTTCAAATGTCAATTTACTCATTTCAGCACAGTCCATAATTTTCTTAATACCTTCCTCCTGCATGGGTATTTTTTTTTCATTTTTCCAGTTCTTAGCAAATACAATCCTAGCCTGTCAACACATTTACAATCAAATATTTCAATTCTTTATTGTACATTTCGGTATAATTCCCAATAAAATATATCTGGTTTAAAGTCTATATGTTGTTTTATCATTTTTTCCAACCATGTGTGGATTTTAGTCCAATATCTTTTAGTCTGAACATGTCCACCACATATGGTAATACGAGTCAGGTATCTGATGACATTTCCAACATTTATCTGATTTATTCTTAAACATTCTCAATTCTCATTGGGGTAAGTGCCACCTGTAAACATCTTATACAAATTTTCTTTATAAGCAGTCGACATTGTCATTTTATAATTTTGAGACCATAATTTTTGCCATTTCTCTAAATCAATCCCATATCCAAAATTTTCCCCCAAGCAATCATCATTTCTTCTCTACAAGGTCTATTATTAAATATGCAGGAGATGATGATTAAAATCACAAGATATGAAAAATGAAATAGCGTCTGTGAGAACAAACTTAAAGATTAAAATACAAAAAATAGATGAAAAATTCAAAATATTCCAGCAAGAGATGAGGAAAATCAGGAGAAAATAATAGAAATTGAAACAAAGATGAACAAGGAGGAAAAAAGAGTAGACAAGCTAATGGATAAATTAGAAAGGGAGAATAAAGAATTAGAAACAGCGATAATATACCTTGAATCAAAAAGCAGCTCACTACCTGAGACTACAAAATGTAAGAGAAGAAAAAGGAGAAAATCTATGGGAGGTTATTGCAGGTATATTAGCCAACTTACTAGAGACAGGTAAAGAAGACTTGATGAAGGAAATTGATGAGCTTTATAGGGTACAAAGTAATTACGCAGGGAGATTCAATTTACCAAGGGAGGTACATGTCAAGCTGGTTAAGAAATCTCTTAGGGACGAAATCTTATACAGATCGAGAGACAACACCTAGAATATGCTGATAAACAAATAACAGTACTCAAACAAACCCCTAAGAGAGTAAGAGAGCTAAGAAGACCTTATCATTTCTTGACAACTAAACTTATAAAACGTAGTATTAATTTTAGATGGTTGGTCCTGGAAGGTATAATGGTGACATGGTGAAAAGAAATACAAACTAGACACCATCGAAAAAGCAGAGATGTTCTTTGAACAACAATTAAATAGAGAAGGGGAAGAAGAAGATCAAGAAGGAGTGAGAAGGGAGGAGAAGGAAATGCCAGATGTACATAAAAAGATAAACATAACAGATAACAAAGATGACAATAACGGGAAAAGGGAAATTACAGAGGAGCCCTGTCTAAGAATCCAGAAGGAAACTAGACAAGGATGCCCACTGTCACCACCATTGTTTATTATGACCTTAGAGACTTTAATCAGGACAATTAAAAAAGAAAGCGAGATAAAAGGCCTAAAAATAAAAAAGGAAGAATTCAAATTACAAGCATTCGCGGATGATCTGCTTTTTATTCTAGAAGAACCACAAACCTTGGGACCTAAATTATTAGAAAAATTAGATGAATTTGGATTAGTAGCGGGTTTAAAGGTCAACAAAAACAAAACAAAAATGATTACTAAAAATATGACAAACAAACAATTACTGGTGGCAACAATGGGCATTGAAATTGTTGAAAAAATAAAATATTTGGGAATCATTATATCAGCCAGGCATAGTACACTTAAGAAAGATAATTATGACCCGCTTATTAAATGAATAACTGATGAATTAAGAAGATGGAACAATCTAAACCTATCCTTTATGGGAAGAATAGCCACGATAAAATGAATATTTTACCTAAAATTTTATTTCTCTTCCAAAAACTATAAAATTAGAAAGAACCTTCTTTGATGAACTAAACAGATTGGTATTGAATTTTATTTGGCAAAAGCTTTTTAATCTTTCTGCCAAAATTGAAGCAAAGATTTTATAGTCTGAATTTAATAGGGAAATAGGTCTATAGTTTTAACTTGCTGTAGATCTGTGTCTTCCTTTGGTATAAATGTAATATATGCTTCTGACCATGTTTTGGGTATTCTCTTTTGACATAACTTCATTCATGACTTCTAGTAATTGAAGATTCAACACTTCCTGAAAAGTCTTATAAAATTCCACTGGCAATCCATCTGGACCTGGTGCTTTCCCTGTATTTTGTTTCTTTAAGGCTTCTGTTAATTCCATCATTGTTATGTTCCTTCTAACATTATTTCAATGTCTTTGGGTATCTGTGGTAATTTTGCTTTCTGTAGATATTACTTAATTTTTTCTTCTTGAATGTTCTCTTGATAATACAATTTTCCATAATAGTCTTGTATGACTCTTTTCTTCTCTTCACTTCCATAGCAGATATGTCCTTCTTCATCTATTAAGTGGCTAATCCTTCTTGATTCTCTTTCCTTTCTCAGTTTATAAGCTAACCATCTTCCTGGTTTATTTGCATCTTCAAAATA